>CAUYQV010137039.1:0-23461 GCA_963574575.1 Galagoides demidoff
GGGCGCCTGTGGTCCCAGCTGCTTGGGAGGTGGAGGCAGGAGACTCGCTTGAGCCCAGGAGTTGGAGGTTGCTATGAGCTGTGATGCCATAGCACTCTACCCAGGGGGATAGCTTGAGGCTCCGTCTCAAAAAAAAAAAAAAATAGCACCAATTAGCACCAATCCATTTGAAGAAAAAGTTAAGCACTGAATTAATCTACATAAAAGTGGGAAGAGATAGTTGATGTTTAGGCTCTACTCTTCACCTAAGACAGTTTTCAATATAATACTGTGTAAGACAAACATTTGACCTTTTATTTTGTTAACTTTCTTTTTGAGATTTTCTTTCTTTTTTTTTGTTTGCAGTTTTTGTCCGGGGCTGGGTTTGAACCCACCACCTCTGGTATATGGGGCTGGTGCCCTACTCCTTGAGCCACAGGCGCTGTCCTCTTTTTGAAATTTTCATGGACTGTATTAGGCTGCAATGTCCAGGATGCCACTGATTTATAAAGCGATTTGCTCCTATATCAGCAAAGCTGCTGGACCTTTCAAGTTCTCATCTGTAACTCATTGTAGAAAAGGATGGATGAGTCCCTACTACACTGCTGAGTATCATTATAGGTGAGTACTTCAAAGGTGACTGTAGTGATATTCAGCAATGAGATATGTAGTACTTTTTCTAGGATGAGTTCACAAACTTCATTGTCAGACCTCGTCCGACTACAGTTCTGATGGCCATTCCAGAAAAAGAGTCCCCAAACTGCTTTGAAGGGTGGACTCGGTGCTTATATGGGTGCACAGCTTCCCAAGGAGAGTACTCTGAAGGTGATCATAGTGATACTCAGCAATGGGGTATGTAGCATGTTTTCTAGGGTAAGTTTATGACTTAATTGCCCTACCTCTTATGTTTATACCAGCTATCTAGTCTGCTGACTTCTGGATGTCTGCTTCTCTGATCCTTCCCACACTGTGGGGATGAGAAACATGACAGCCAAGTTTGTTGAAATCCTGTGAAACGTATTACTAAGCAAAATGAATGAGTTAAGAATCCCTACTATAGGGCAGCACCTGTGGCTCAGTGAGTAGTGTGCTGGCCCCATATACCGAGGGTGGCGGGTTCGAACCCGACCCAGTAGGCTGAAGCAAGAGAATTGCCTAAGGCTAAGAGCTAGAGGTTGCTGTGAGCTGTGACGCCATAACACTCTACCAAGGGTGACAAAGTAAGACTCTGTCTCTGAAAAAAAAAAAAAAAAAGAAAAGAAAAGAATCCCTACTACAGTGCAAAATGCAGGCTTGACAGTTGAGGGATGATTTTCACCCTATGGAAGGTTAAAGTTGCTAGAAGTTTGCTTTTCTTAAGTGTTAAAACTGTTTAGTTGATTAAGTCTAAATTACAAATTATAGTAATGAGCAGAACATGTTTAATGAATAGTAAGTCCCCAAAAATACTAATACTCATAATGGAGAATAACTACAATGAGAACAATTGACTTTTCCCTTAAACTAAAGGAATTTTTAATAGTCCCTTGAATTATGTATCTTATACTACATGTTATTCTTCGTTTATGAATTCTTCTTACCCAGAGTATCTTTAATGAGGATTTCAAGCTTCTGCCCCATGTTGGGTCCTCTCTCCTCTTTTGGATTCTGTACCCGATTTACAATCTCTTGCTTGATAGAATTGATTACAAACAATAAATTATCTGTAAGACAGAACAAAACACTTGGAACATGTCACTAACATGGAAGAATTTCCTTTTAATTATATAATAACAGATATTCAATTTAAAAATGGAGAACAAGTAAGAAAACATTAAGCAGTGATGGTTATATGCTTTCTTCCAAAGAGACTAATTTCAAATGACATAGCTTTTTTTTTGCACCTTGAGATCATTGAGTATTATGTGGCACCTGTGACAACCCATTGTGGCTGGGTATGATGGTGTGTGCCTGGCATCCCAGATACACAAAGGCTGACACAGGAGGATAACTTGAGAAGTTTGAGGCAGTAGTGTACTAGGATCACCCTGTAAATAACTATTGTGCTCCAGCCTGGGCAACATAGCAAGACCCATCTTTAATTCTGAAAAGCATTTTAAAAAAAAGATAACACACTGTTGACATGCACTGATGTCCACTATCCTATAAGCTACTTGACTTCACTGCTTTAAGACAAATGGTAGTACCTACTGTATCAAACTACAGGATCTTAGCAAATGTTTATTAAATAAATGAAACCAAGTCCTTCAAAGACAAGAGCTTTAAAAACATATTTTTCTACCTTAACAAATTTAAAAACGAGTGAAGTTAACCAAAATTAAGTAGCAGGAGGGAAATATTAAATAAAAAGCATAAATCAATGCAACAGAAAACAAATACACAATAAAGAAAATTAACAAAGCCAAAATTTGGGGCAGTGCCTGTGGCTCAGTGAGTAGGGCACAGGCCCCATATACCAAGGGTGGTGGGTTCAAACCTAGCCCCGGACAAACAGCAACAACAACAACAAAAAATAGCCGGGCATTGTGGCAGGTGCCTATAGTCCCAGCTACTCAGGACGCTGAGGCAAGAGAATAGCCTAAGCCCAAGAGCTGGAGGTTGCTGTGAGCTGTGATGCCACTGCACTCTACTGAGGGTGACAAAGTGAGACTCTGTCTCTAAAAAAAAAAAAAGAAAGAAAGCCAAAATTTGATTACTTCAAAAGACTATGAACAAAGCTACACACACACATTGCCACCTAGACAGACTTATCATGAAAAATCAGATAAAACACCACTCACTTATATATGGAGTTAAAAAGGGGTTATCACTTTAGAATCCACAGGTATTAAAAGTATAATAAGAAAACATTATGCTAAAAAGCCAAGCACTTGAATGAAATGGACAATTTTTTTTTTTTGGCAGTTTTGGCCGAGGCCCAGCTGGAACCCACCACCCCTGGTATATATATGGGGCCAGTGCTCTACTCCTTGAGCCACAGGCACTGCCCATGGACAAATTTCTTTAAAATACAACTTAAAATTAACATGAGAAATTAGAAATCTGAATATGGCTCCGAGCCCATAGCACAGTTTACTGTGCCAGCCACATGCACCAAGGCTGGCAGGTTCGAGCCTGGCCCGGGCCAGCTAAACAACAATGACAATTACAACCAAAAAATAGTTGTAGCAGTGCCTGTAGTCCTAGCTACTTGGAAGGCTAAGGCAAGAGAATCACTTAGAGTGCCCAAGAGTTTGAGGTTGCTGTGAGCTGTGATGCCACAGCACTCTACCGAGAGTGACATACTAAGACTGTCTCAAAAAACAAAAACAAAATAAAACTCCGAATAGCCTATTTCTAGTAAAGGAATTGAAAATATATATTAAAAAAATCTTCCTAAAACAAAACCCAAAGGACTTTAATGGCAAATTCTATTATAGACACAATAAATAAATAAAATTGATCTTATCCAACTTTCTCAAAAAAGAGAAAGAGAGGCAGGTGTGGTAGCTCATGCCTGCGATCCTAGTACTCAGGGAGGCCAAGGTAGAAGGATCTCTTGAGCTCAGGGATTTGAGCCAGAGCAAGAGCAAGACCCTGTCACTACAAAAAATAAAAAAATCTGCTGGGAGTGGTGCCTATGGCTCAGTGGGTAGGGAGTCAGCCCCATATACCGAGGGTGGTGGGTTCAAACCTAGCCTTGGCCAAACTGCAACAAAAAACAGCTGAGTGTTGTGGTGGGTGCCTGTGGTCCCAGCTACTCGGGATGCTGAGGCAGGAGAATTGCCTAAGTCCAGGAGTTGGAGGTTGCTGTGAGCTGTGTGCCACCATGGCACTCTACCAAGGGTGACATAGTGAGACTCTGTCTCCAAAATAAAAAAAAAAAAAAACCTTAACAAAGCATTAACAATGGAATCTGACAAAAAAATTAGAATAAATTACTACAAAATATTAGTGATAGATTCCAATATAAAAAGAAAAATATATCATAACCAAGCAGAGTTATATTCTAAGAATATAAAGTTACTTTAAAATTCAAAAATAAATTACAGGCTCGGCACCCATAGCTCAGTGGTTAGGGTGTCAGCCACATACACTGAAGCAGACAAGTTCAAACCTGGCCCAGGTGTGCTAAAACAACAATGACAACAACAACAAAATAGCCAGGTGTTGTGGCAGGCACCCCTAGTCCCAGCTACTTTGGAGGCTGAGGCAAGAGCCTCACTTAAACCCAAGAGATTGAGATTGCTGTAAGCTGTGATATCACAGCACTCTATCAAGGGCGACACAATGAAACTCTGTCTCACAAAATAAACAAATAAAATAAATTAAGCTGGGTACCGTGGCTCATGCCTATAATCCTAGCACTTTGGTTTGCTAAGGCTAAGGGTGGATTACTTGAGCTCAGGAGTTAGAGACCAGATGAGAAAGAATGAGACCCTGTCTCTACCAAAAAGAGAAAAATTAGTCAGACATGGTGGCTCATGCCTATAGCCTATCCAGCGTCCTCAAACTACAGCCCACAGGCCACATGCGGCCCGCTGAGGACATTTATCCGGCACACCAGGTGTTTTTGCCGCCGCTGCCTGTTCTGCTTAGCAGCTGACTCATCCCAGGGCCCGCAGTCCAGGCCTCCAACGGTCTGAGGGACAGTGAATTGGCCCCCTGTTTAAAAAGTTTGAGGACCCCTGGAGCTACTTGGGAAGCTGAGGCAAGAGGATTGCTCAAGCCCAAGAGTTTGAGGTTGTTGTGAGCTATTATACTATGGCATTCTACCTAGGGCACAGAGTGAGGCTTGGTCTCAAAATAAAAGTTCTCTAGAAACAAATAATTTAATGATTTTGCACACTGTTCCATTTTCAGACTCAACAATTTTAGAGGCAAAGGAACGTACCAACTCTAAATTAGGCTTAAACAGGTAAAGAAGAAGGGAAGGGGTGGTTCTTATCACAAGATCAAAACTAGAGTTTCCCTGTCCTCTAATGTACTATAAAAGGGTTCCAGGTATGTGAGATAACACAGGGGCCTCCTTCTGTGAATACCTTACTCTTGCTATACTCCATGATGTCTTAGAGATGTAAATTTTCTGTATGTACTGTGATGTGAAAGACTGAGAAGCACTCTGGTTTACATGAGCACAATAGTTACCAAATATGCACCAGGCTGGTTGCATAAAAACAAGTTGGGAAGTGTTAAAATTGGATTTCTGGATTCTATCTGATTCCAATTCAAAAGATCTAGGAGAAAAGCCTAGAAATCTGTATTTTAACAATTACACAGACAATGCCAATGAGTGATCAAACAAATGTTAAAATATCATTATTCAATTTAAGGGAAATATTAAAATCAGTCAACAAAACTGGCTAACCCAGCAGCACTATTATAAAATAGAAGTAAGAAATGACAATGGTCACAAGTGGATCAGGTTGTTAGCACAGACACAGATGACATGTGACTTAGGAGTCCACAAATTCAGACACTTACACTAAATAGAGGAGAAGAAAAAATAAAAGTGAGCATGTGGGTTACTGAATGGAAAAACAAATAGGGAACTAGCCTAAATATGGGCAGAATGTGGGGAAAGCAAATAACAAAACCAAAGAAAAAGGTCAGCAAAGTAATAGGAGGTTAATCAAATTCTTAAAAGTTTAAGTTTACCATATTCTGTGTTGAGGCCCCATAATTTCACTTTATTAGCTTCATACTGGGCTTTTTTCTTTAACCGACAAGCTCTGTAAAAGGAAGGAGCAATTAGTTCACTTTCATTTTTAAGTAAATATTCAGAATATTGATTTTTACTGTTGTCAGACATTTTCTAACAGCATCCAAAAACCACTGCCTACTGATGTTTATCAAAAAATTGACTTACCAAAAACCACATTTATCCAAATTAACTTTTGAAAATAAAGCACACATTTCAAACATAAATCTGTGACCAGTACATACCTATGATAGTGGCTAAAAAAATGAAAATAAATAAAAACTAACAATACGAAGTGTTGTGGAAGATGCAAAGCAAGTGGAACCTTCATATGTTGCTGTTATATAAAATATACAGCTACTTTGGAAAATAGTTTGTCAGTTTCTTATAAAGTTAAATATATATGCTTGGGATATATTGAAAACTTATGTTCACACAAACATCTGTAAGTGAGTGTTTACAGAGGGTTTATTCATAACAGCCCCAAACTGGAAGCAATCTAAACATCCCTCAATTGTTGAATAAACTGTAATATATTCCTACAAAGGAACAGTACTTGGCATTACAAAGCTATTACTCCACACAACACTATGAATGAATCTCAAATGCATGATGTTAAGTGAAAAAAGCCAAACTCAGAAGACTACATACAGTATATTCCATCTATATAACATTTTGGAAAAGGTAAAACTATGAGGACAGAAAATGGGCCAGTGGTTATGAAGGACAAAGGATATGAGAAAGGGTTTGCTTTTACAAAGACAATGAGGAAACTTTTTTTTTTTTTTTGAGACAGAGCCTCAAGCTGTCCCCCTGGGTAGAGCGCAGTGGCATCACAGCTCACAGCAACCTCCACTCCTGGAATCAAGTGAGTACCCTGCCTCAGCCTCCTGAGTAGCTGGGACCACAGGCACCCGCCACAACACCCGGCTATTTTTTGGTTGCAGCCGTCATTGTTGTTTGGCAGGCCCGGGCTGGATTCGAACCCACCACCTTAGGTGTACGTGGCTGGTGCCTTAGCCACTTGAGCCACAGGCACCAAGCCAGGAAACTTTTTAAGGTAATAAAAACATTCAATATTTGAATGTGGTTATATGACTGGATACATTTGTCAAAACTCAAAAAGTATACACATGAAAAGGGATAAATTTGACTGTAAGTAAATTATACATCAATAAACCTAACTTACTGAAAAAGCAAACAAAAAATAAAGCTATGATAATTTTTTATTATTTACTATAATACAATGCACTTGAGTCCATTCACCTCTCCCTCTTAAAAACTTTTTCCATAAAGCATAAATACCTAAATACCACTGTTTACTCTTGAAGGAAAGATTAGAATATTCTCATTGTAGTCTTTTAAAAAATTTTTTTAAAGATAGGGTCTCACTTTCTTACCCAGGCTAGAGTGCAGCAGCACAAACATGGCGGGCTGCAACCTCAAACTGCTAGCCTCAAAGGATCTTCCCACCTTAGCCTCCTGAGTAGCTGCAACTACAGGCATAAGCCACTATGTAGCATTTTGGAAAATGTTTGAAGGTTACCTCTTCTATAAAAACTCCCTTAGAGTCTAACCTCACCTCCTAGACTTTATCCATATAAGTGAATAATATTAACATTTACCTGGAAGCCAGCTTATTTTTTTCCTTCCTTGACCTTGGCCGGGCTGTTAAGGGAAGTTCACTGACGGGAGTCAGATCACTAATCACCTTATTCAGCTTCCGTAGTTCATTGCCTATCTGGAGTAGTTTTTTAGGATTTGGAGTCAGGTCTTCTACATCAGTTCTCCGTGACTTCTTTACTGCATATTTTCCTATAATTTAAAAGACATTTAAATTAGATCATTATAAGTAACAAGAGATACATTTTCCACAGCCACATTTTAAACCATTCACTCCCCTGCCACCTTTTCTTTTCCGAAGTCTTGGTAAGTTTAAAAAACTATCCAGGAAGAGCTACTTTCCTCTCCTTTTCACACTGTAACTGTAAGAAATGGGAGTGAGAAGCATAATTCCAACCTTTTACAAGGTTCTTCTCTACCCTAGAGTTTCTAGTCCCAGTACAATAGATTCTTAGGTATTTGTATGGCAATACTAAGCATCTCAAATATCAGAAATGGACTGCAATTGTAGGTTATAATATGTGTTCAAAAGATAGTTTGGAGATTTTACCCAAACCAAGACACTGTAGGGCTATGTCTGAAAATTTGTCAGACATAATACATTTCTCAGACACATACAAAGTCCCAACAAGTAAGGATTGCCTTGTTTGAAAGCTCTTTGGTTGCTAAAATAACATTATAGAAGACTTGCCCTATTATTATTCCAGGTAAAAAGGATGGGAATGGCTCTGTTCTCTGAACTTCTACAGTATCCTGAACAACTCTCTAGTACAAGGAATTATTCATTGGACTTATCTTTTCATTTCTGGTAGAAAATAGATCTGAAGGCAAAAACTCAGTAATTATTCAATGACAGTAGAGTACAGACCTGGGTGCTGGTGGAAAGGGAAAAATTAGGGATACAAATATACCTCAATACAACTTCTATCCTCAAAAATCTTTAGCAACTTAGATTTGAGGCAGAAGTGAATACTAAACTGTTTATTGACCATTAAGCTTACTAGCAGTTCCCCTCCTCACCTTTTCCAGTAAAGATTTTGAGTTAATGTAAAAATAACATCTATGCAGGGTGGTGCCTGTGGTTCAAAGGAGTAGGGCGCTGGCCCCATATGCCGGAGGTGGCAGGTTCAAACCCAGCCCCAGCCAAAAACTGAAAAAAATAAAATTAAATAACAGCTATGCAGGAGGAATTCTACTTTGTCACAGCTTCCTAAGTTCATAATTTTGAAATTTAACCTACTGAAGATTATAAACATCTCCTGATTCCTACTACAGGCATTCAACTCTTCTCTACTACTACTTCTTTTCTCTGTAACTATTCCTCCTGTCTTTTCTCTTCACTACTACTTTGATTTCCATAGGTCTGGGCATTGGATGAAAATGGAATAAAGAAATGTTGAAGCCCATGAACTTTTCCCCCAACCCTCTGGTTACAGGAACTGTGAAGGGTCAGGAACCAGCAGCAGCCTCTGGGTTGTTTCCTGGATGAGGTAAGTAAAATAAGAAGGGACGAGAAATGAAGTAGTATTCATAAAGTCCTTCCTCCTGGTTTGGGTGATAAATTGGTAAAAGCTATTTGAGCAAAAAGAAGTCATAAAAATACAGCAGCTCTATGGTTCCCCTGTCCAATTTGCTAGTAAGGGTTAAATACCTCGGTATACTGAGTAATCACTATGGTTTTAGGACCTCTATTTAAAGTGACACTAAACTAGGGTGACCAGACGTCCCGCTTTTCAACAATTTGTCCTGTGTCCCATGGAGTTTTAAAAAAGTCCCTATTTTTGGAAAGAATGCACGAACGGTGGGAGAACAGGAAGGGAATATACAGTGGTTTTCGGCTGCCATGTGGCTATTTCGCCAGGATATGAGTTTTATATTATTTTTGTTGGTTTTATAATGTTAAACTGTAATAATAACAAATAATTGCTGAGAAGTGATTATCGAGAACTGCTTATCAAAGTTTGCATTGTTGTCAGGCCCTGCCCTGCCCTATCCCTGCCCCGCCCGCCCTTCGCCCCCCATGTTATCCCGCTTTACCAATGTTAAAATCTGGTCACTCTAAACATTGTACCCTCATATTAATTTGAAAATTATTAATTATTAATTAATTAAAAACACATAAATAAAAATGTAGCTGGATGTGGTGTTGTGTGCCTATAGTCTCGGCTATCTAGGAGGCTGAGGTAGGAGGATCACTTGAGTCCAGGAGTTGGAGGTTACAATGAATTATGACCTAGCCACCACAATCCTGCCTGAATACAGAGTAAGACCCTGTCTCTACTAAAAATAGAAAAATTAGTGGAGGATTATGGCAGGCACCTGTAGTCCCAACTACTCAGGAGGCTGATGTAGGTGGCGAACTAGGCTGAATCCATGGAAATCTAACCTGGGGCAACAGAGTGAGACTGTCTCAAAAAAAAGATTGTATAGCCTCTTGCTCTCTGGAAATTCACCATCTCACAAGTTTCAAGATTTGGATAATAAGGAATGCTTATTGTTGCCATTTACCCAGACCTTTGGCAATGCCAAATATTTATCATTCTGCTTTATCACTGCCACTCTGGTGGGCAAGAAATGGCGTCTCATTGTTTCAGCTTCCTACTGCAGATTTTGAGTCCAGGTGAGGCGTGTTTTCGTTCACTGCCACGCTTCTGGACTCCCATTGCCTGCCTGGGTACCCTGGGGCTTCCGGATCAAGAGACCATCGTGCCCTGAACAGAGTGAGACCTAGCCTCTGGTCTGTACCCCAAACTCCTGGCAACCCCCTGCCTACCATGCTAACCCACTGGGAATTCCCAGAGGCCATGACAGGTGCTCAATCAGTTTCTGGAACTTGGCCAGAAGGCAGAGAATCTGCTCGTGTAGCATGGTGGTCAGAGTCTGTGCTGGGAGCAAAGTATAGCCCCAGGTGGGGGAGAGTTTAAGAGGCAGAAGTTTTCTTGTTGAGGTGGTGAACCACTGAATTGTACCCTTTATTTGGGTGAACTGTATGGTATGTGAATTATATCTAGGGTGACCAGATGTCCCGCTTTTGGTGGGACAGTCCTGCTTTTCAACAATTTGTCCTGCGTCCTGCGGTGTTTTAAAAAAGTCCCAATTTTTGGTAAGAATGCACGAACGGGCGGGAGAACAGGAAGGGAATATATAGTTTTCGGCTGCCATGTGGCTATTTCGCCAGAATATGTTTTATATTATTTTTGTTAATTTTACAATGTTAAACTGTAATAATAACAAATAATTGCTGAGAACTGCTTATCAAAGTTTGCATTGTTGTCAGGCTCTGCCCTGCCCTGTCCCCCGGCCCCCCCCCCCCCCCCCGTTGTGCCCCCCGATAGGGGGTTAAATATGTTGAACCCGAACCAAAAAAAATTAGGGGATATCCCCCTTCCAAGTTGTTAAGCCATTTTTCTGATACATATTACTTGGCAAGGTATCTCGGTTCCACTCAGAGGGTCTCAGCATCCTCTCTTGCTGTGATGGTGTAAGTTGTTCACTATACTCCCAGAAGTACCTTCTTTTACCTCTCTTCCGAGAAGATATTGAAGTCATCTCCTTTAAGTCTTCTACAGAATCATTTTCATAGCCTTGAAAAAAAAGCCCCCCAATTTTGTAAATTTCAATAAACGAATCAGGACAAACAAAAAAATCCTTTCTCTTTGTAAACTTTTTCAGATGAAAGGTAGATTTCTGGGTGGCGCCTGTGGCTCAGTGAGTAGGGTGCCGGCCCCATATACTGAGAGTGGCAGGTCTGAACCCAGCCCTGGCCAAACTGCAACAAAAAAAATAAATATCCAGGCATTGTGGTGGGTGCCTGTAGTTCCATCTACTTGGGAGGCTGAGGCAAGAGTATCACCTAAGCCCAAGAGCTGTGAGCTGTGATGCCACGGCACTCTACCCAGGGCAACAAAGTAAGACTCTGTCTCTAAAAAAAAAAAAAAAAAAGGGAAGGTAGATTTCCTTTCATCTGAAGACTGCATTAGCATATTAGGCCTGTAAGATAACTTTTAATATATAAATCTCTGACTTATAAAATCTTCACAGACTAATAAACATAGATAAATACACTGTTTATAGTCCTTGGGTTTCTCTTCGATTTTCATAAGTTAGTATATAATACTAACATAGGATTGAGAATACAAATATAGTTATAGGAACATCAAAAGTAACATTAGATAATGGTACTTAAACATTATGACTTTTAAAAGTCTTCCTTCTAACAGTTATGTATCTGAAACATCCCAGACAGAAATCTGTGTGTGTTTCTGTGATACTGTCCTACTAAGGTGGAGTTTACTGAGGCAGCAGTGGTTTTCTTCCTACCTCCCACCCTATCCCTTTTATAAAAGTGCAAAAGATGACAGTTTTCATGCAAGCTATCAAATAAAAACTTATATACCAATTCTAGCTAATATTTTACTAGAAACAAATTTGTATCAATTGCAATTCACTTTTAAAGAAGAGAGTATTTCCACTACTATTGGGGATGTTTTAGAAAATACTTAATTCTGAGCTGCCAGAACACTCTTGATCAGACTCAATATAGGATAACCTATAGATCTAAAATATCCTCACAGAATCTTCTCAGATGTATTCCACATGCATAGAGTATACATAATCCCAAACCTAAAGTAACCAGGAAAAATTAAGTGGCACTGGCTAATCAAAATGGTCATTATCTCTCCTGAATACATGACTCCTCTGGAACTATCCCTAAGAGTGTGATGATACCTATTCATTTGGGAGGAAAGTTTGAATTTAGAATTTTTAGCAAGTTTTCTTTGGAGTAAGAATAAGTAGTAAACCTCCATTTATATGACATTCTGACCATTGGGACACAGTGGTTACCCGGGGTTGGAGGTAGAGGAAGGGGATGACTATAAAGGAATATGAGGAAATTTGAGGAGTGATCAAACTATTCTGTATCTTGACTATGATGGTAGTTATGACCACATCATTTGTCAAAACTCACAGAAGTGGTGTACCACTGCAAAAGGGATGAATTTTGCCATTAGAAATGTATGTCCCTGGATAGCCAGTAAACTTAATACACACAGTGCCTGACACCAAAGTAAACACTCAAATAATTTTTTTTTTTTTGAGATGAAGCCTCAAGCTATCCCCCTGGGTAGAGTGCCATGGCATCACAGCTCATAGCAACCTCCAACTCCTGGGCTCAAGCGAGTCTCCTGTCTCAGCCTCCCAAGTAGCTGGGACTACAGGCGCCATTTTTTGGTTGCAGCCATCATTGTTGTTTGGCGGGCCTGGGCTGGGGATTCAAACCCGCCACCTTAGGTGTATGTGGCTGGCGCCTTAGCCACTTGAGCCACAGGCGCCGAGCCAACACTCAAATAATTTTAACAAATCAATAGTTCTGTTTAATAGAACATTTTTCATGGACCCCTTTCCCTTTTCGTCTGCCATACTGCCATACTGATCTAACTCATTTCTTCCTGATAAAATTATAAAAAGGAGGTCAAGGTCCAAAAGACACATTTACTGCTTAAACTCTAATCACACATCTTTGGTTAGTGCAGACAACTGCCATTAAGCTAGTAAAGTCAACTATGAAAATATTTAGTGAAGATTACAAAATAAGCTTTTATTCTGGGAATCCAGTTCTTACTCATAGAACCATGTAATTTCATGACCCCAAACAGTTCTAGCCTGTTCACAGAATAGGCTCTATTAAAACTTGGGAGACAGTCCAGAACAGGGACTAAAACTCTATTTTGCACCTTTCCTGAAACTCTGTAGGCTCATGAACTGTTATAGACATCTGCCAAGAAATAGCATCAAGGGAGCTAGTCAACACAAAAGGGCCTTTGTAAACTGTATGCTATAAATCAAACCAATCAACCTACCCTAAAACTAGCACGCTGAAGAAACTACAGCTATCCCTTACTCTTTTGATTCAAAGAATTTCTTTCTTTCTGTTTCTCACCAATAATTCATTTTGTGTCCCTGAAGTCACTTATTTAACTTTTTCTTCCAAGAAAAGGAGAAATTTTTATTAGCGAATGTGAATAAAGCTCAAATAATATCACAAAATTAATACAATTTTGAAATTACAAGTTTGAATACAATGAGATTGTTGCTCATTAACATTTATGAAAACCATCCAATTAACATCAACCAAAAAGAGTTTTACTTAAAGTCAACTGGAAGTGAATGACGTAAATGCCATCCAGAAATCTAACATCACTGTCAGATCGGGCCAAGAAGAGAACTTCACCCCACTAATTTATGAATTAGTACCAGCTAATTCATAAAACCATTGCCTATTTATGTGAGACCAGGAGGGGAACAAATAAGGGTTCTTATAAAAAGGACAAAGGAAGAAAATGTGGAATGACAGGACAACACCAACTACAATGCTGGTTTCCCCTCCCTGTTAGAGTCAAAGGTCTAAGAAAATAAAAAAACAGAGATCAAATAATCATGTGATCTCTCATTATCAACTCTTTATCTCACATTCAGATAGAACCCAAAAAGGATCAAGGATACTTTATAAATGGAGTTAACGCATTATTGACCAGTCACGAGTTACCTTGTGTGCTTGCACTGGCATTAATTATTGCAATTTTAAAAACAAAGGGTAATACAAGAAGGATATTATAAAAGTCTTCTTGATTGTGTTCACTTATGTTCACTTTATTATAAAAAAATTAATTTTCTGGCTCAGCACCCGTAGCACAGTGGCTATGATGCCAGCCACATACACTGAGGGTGGCAGGTTTGAACCTAACCTGGGCCAGCTAAACAATAATGACAACTGCAACAAAAAAATAGCTGGGGGCTGTGGCAGGCGCCTATACTCCCAGCTACTTGGGAGGCTAAGGCAAGAGAATCGCTTCAGCCCAAGAGTTTGATGTTGCTGTGAGCTGTGACACCCAGGGCAGCATTCTACCCAGGGCGACACAGTGAGACTGTCTCAAAAAAAAGTATTTTTCTAAATATTCAGGTTTCTATCACAATTCTAGTATTGTAAAAGTTTCAACCATGATGAGTTTTGACAGTGAAGAATTTTTCAATGAATTATATATGGATACTTTACATGATTGTCCAAGTGATTCTGAAATATTTTATAGTGATCTGGAAAATGATAGTTTATCAGAAGACAGTTATGAATCTGATATTAGACCACCAAAATAGCCAAAAAGAAATGTAATAGAATCTGATAGTAAAAGTCATTTTTAGGAAGAGTGGACTGAAAATGATATTATACCAACCATAAAGGATTATACAAATATTTTGAGTATAACTGCTGAACTTGGTCATCTACAGGTATCAGTGAAGTGACAGATTTACTTTTTTATAACTTTTTTTTAAATTTAGTTGCTTTTCAAATCAATTTATACCACCACCAAATGGAACTATTTCATAAAAACTCTGCTAAAGGCTCGGCACCTGTGGCTCAATCGGCTAAGGCGCCAGCCACGTACACCTAAGGTGGCGGGTTAGAATCCCCAGCCCAGGCCCGCCAAAACAACAATGATGGCTGCAACCTAAAAATGGCCGGGAGTTGTGGCGGGCGCCTGTGGTCCCAGCTACGTGGGAGGTGGAGGCAGGAGACTCGCTTGAGCCCAGGAGTTGGAGGTTGCTATGAGCTGTGATGAGATAGCACTCTACCCAGGGGGATAGCTTGAGGCTTCGTCTCAAAAAAAAACAAAACTCTGCTAAAACTTCGCCATGGACATAAGTCACCACTAGCAATATAAAGAAGTTTCTCAGGGCAGCATCTGTGGCTCAAAGGAGTAGGGCGCTGGCTCCCTATACCATAGGTGGTGGGTTCAAACCTAGCCCCAGCCAAAAAGAAAAAAAGGAAGTCTCTCATTTTATTAATATTGATGGGACAAATAAAAAAAAATCACATTGGAGAGATTATTGGTCAATGGATCCGTTGCTTGAAATTCCAGTATTTCCTTAAACTACGACCAGAATGAGCTTTGAGCAAATTCTTACATTTTTTCATTGTAGTGGTAATTCATAAGCTACATCTAGTGAAGACAGACTTTATAAAGAATTTCAGTCTTTAGGCTGAAGCAAGAGAATCACTTAAGCCCAAGAGTTTGAGCTTACTGTGAGGTGTGATGCCACAGCATTCTATTGAGGGCAACAAAGTGAGACTGTCTCAAAAAAAACAAAACGAATTTCAGTCTTTCCATGTACTGAACCAGGAGTTATTCCTAGATGAAGGAATGGTATCATATAGAAGATGTATCAGCTTTGTTTCCTTTCATACGCAATTACGAAATAATAGCTGGTGATAAGGGATAGATTCTGCATAAAATTGCTGGTCAATAATGTGTTAAAAGGCAAAGAAAAGCATGACCCCAAACTCCAGGATGGCTCCCATGGTCCCAAGATAGCCCTCATATCCCTGGAAGCCCACTGCAGCACCAAGTAGATACCTGTAGACCTAGGATCATGGTCCACCCCTAAAGATGCAGTCTCTAGGCCCACACTCATAGTCCCAGGCACCAGACTGTGCTAGTGGACCTCAGTACCAGGTTGACGCCTGTGGAGTCAGTACCATCTACCCCTGCAGATATAGGCACCAGGCAAGCCCCTATAGACTCAAAACCCTCCCAGTGTCAGGTCAACTCCTGTGGACCTAGACTTCAGGCCTGCTCCCACAAATCTAGGCATCAATACTGCCTCTACAGATCCAGGTGTCAGGTTCAACTGCCCCCTGACCTAGGCATCAGGCCAGCCAATTCAAAGACTATAGCTGTCTAGCAACAAGCTTGTCTAAAGACTCCTTCAGCGGGCCCACCCAGAATCTCTGAATGGATTGACAAATAAAGGGTTTTCCCTGGCAACTCCAGTCTGTAAAAACTGGAAGAGGTGCTTACATATTCCAATGCACAGATACAAATTCAATGCCACAATGATCACGAATGATCAGGAAAACATGACACTAGCAAAGGAACAAAATAAAGCACATTATCCAAAATAAAGCAAATCATCCAAAATACAGAAGATCTATGAAATGCTTCATAAACAATTTAAAATAATTGTCGTAAAAAGCTGTGAGCTATAAGAGGACATGGATAACTAAATGAAATCCAGAGCCACAGAATGCAATGACTAAACAATTCCACACAGAGCTTCAACCGAAGACTTGAGCTAAGCAGGAGAAAATAATCATTGAGCTCAAAGACAGGTTATTTCAAATTACCCAGTTAAACGAACAAAAAGTAAAAGAGTAAGAGTGATGAAAGCCTACCTATGGGACTTAGGAGATACCATCAAACATAACAATATGTACCTTATAGGAATACTGGAAGGAGCAGAGAAAGAGTATAGCACAGAAAGCTTACTGAAAGAAACAACGATGCCAGCCATAGTGGCTCATACCTATAATCCCAACACTTTGGGAGGCTAAGGCAAGAGGATCACTTGAGGCCAGGAGTTTGAGACCAGCCTAAGCAACACAGCGAGACTCTGTCTCTACAAAAATTTTTTTTAATTAGCTAAGTGTGGTGGTGAGTGCCTATAGTCCTAACTACTTGGGAGACTAGGAGGGTGCTCAGGACATTATGGTAAGCTAGAACTGTATCACTGCTCTCCAACCTCAGTCACAAAATAAGACCCTGTCTCCTGACCAAACATAGTGGCTCAAACCTATAATTCTAGCACTCTGGGAGGCCAAGGTAAGTGGATAGCTTGAGCTCAGGAGTTTGAGATCAGCCTGAGCAAGAGTGAGACCTTGTCTCTAAAATTAGCCAGGCACTTTGGCAGGCGCCTGTAATCCCAGCTAGTCAGAAGGCTGAAGGAACAGGATCCCTTGAGCCCAAATTTTAGGGGTGCTGTGAGTTATGACACCATGGCACTTTACTGAGGGCAACAAAGTAAAACTGTCTCAAAAACAAAACAACAACAACAAAAAACCCTGTTGCTTAAAAAAAAAAAAAAAAAAAAAGAATGACAGAAAATTTCCCAAATTTGGAAAGACAAATGAACATCCAGATTCATCAAGCTCAAATAACAATAAATATATTAAACATAAAAACATTTTCATCGAGACATATTATCATCAAATTCTCAAAAGTCAAAGGAAATAAGAATTTATAAAGTACCAAGAGAAAAGCAACTTGTTAGAAACAAGAAACCCTCATAAGACTTTTAAGACTATAGTGGTTCTCTCAACAGAAATCTTTGAGGCTAGATGAGAGTGGGATGATGTATTCAAAGTGCTGTAAGGGGAGAAAAAAACCTTGACAAACAAGAATACTATACCTAGTCCTTCAGAAACAAAGACTAGATAAAAACTTTCCCCCTCTCCCCAAAAAAGCTGAAGGAGTTCATCACCATTAGGCATACATTTTAAGAAATGCTAGTGGAAGTTCTTTAAGTTCAAATGAAAAGATAACAAGCAAATCTGTAAAAGTATAAAATTCACTGTGTAAAATTATGAATAGTCATATTCAGAATACTATGGTGGTATACAAAACACTTTTAACTCTAATATAAAAGTTAAAAGACAAAGGTACTAAAAATAACCACAGAGGTAATAATTTGTTAATGGATATGCAATATTAAAAGATGTAGGCTCGGCACCTGTGGCTCAATTGGCTAAGATGTTAGCCACGTACACCTAAGGTGGCGGGTTCGAATCCCCAGCCCGGGCCTGCCAAACAACAATGACGGCTGCAACCAAAAAATGGCCGGGCGTTGTGGTGGACGCCTGTGGTCCCAGCTGCTTGGGAGGTGGAGGCAGGAGACTCGCTTGAGCCCAGGAGTTGGAGGTTGCTATGAGCTGTGATGCCATGGCACTCTACCCAGGGGGATAGCTTGAGGCTCGGTCTCAAAAAAAAAACAAAAACAAAAAACTAAATTCTAAAGTAGCCGTCTCAGGCGCATTTTTTTCTGGACCTTTCAAGGCCATGTGTTCTGCACCAGGGTCACACACAGTGGGCTCAGAATAAATCTTTGTTTTACAGAGCTTGGGTTGTTGTTGCTGTTGTTTTCTATTAACACAAGGAAGGGATCAAAGATCTGGGGTATTTCTTCAGGAGGTGGTGATGGGTATCCTTTAGTTTGTCTCCTAAACGTAGGCGATTTTCTCAGAATTTCTTTTGGAAGCTTCTTAGGTGCCTTTGCAAATAAGTCTCCTATTCAATTTGTCTAGGTATAAAACCAGCTTTTCCCACCAATACTGTGCATAAAGAAATTTATTAGATATTTCAAAAGACACCCACTGATGTCATTGCTGCTATGATCATTCTGGGTTAGGTGGGTCTACTTCCTAGGCATCTATAAGAGGGTGCACCGTAAATGTCATACATAAAACTACCTGGGGTTTGAAGCAGTAGAGGTTGGTCACAAAAAGAAAAATCAAGCCTGAATTTCCAACAGTAGGAAAGGAGATTTTTTTTTTCTTTTGAGACAGAGTTTCACTATGTTGCCTGGTAGAGTGCCGTGGTGTCACAGCTCACAGCAAACTCTTGGGCTTAAGCGATTCTCTTGCCTCAGCCTCCCAAGTAACAGGGACTACAGGTGCCTGCCACAATGCCCAGCTAGGTTTTGGTTGTAGTCATCCTTGTGGTTTGGTGGACCCAGGATGGGTTTGAACCTGCCAGCTCCTGTGTATGTGGCTGGTGCCTTAGCAGCTGAGCTACAGGTGCCGAACCCCTTTTTGTTTGTTTGTTTGTTTCACTATGTTGCCCAGGGTAGAGTGCCTTGGTCTGGGGTCAGCTTTGCTCCCAGCAATCTCAAAATCCTGGGCTCAAAGGATCCTCCTGCCTCGCCTCCTAGTAGCTGAGATTACAGGCACCTGTCATGACGCCTGGCTAATTTTTCTATTTGTAGTAGAAATGGGGTCTTACTGTTGCTCAGGCTGGCCTAGAACTCCCTAGCTCAAGAAATCCTCCTGCCTCAGCCTCCCAGAGTGCCTGTAATCACAGGCAGCAGCTGCGATTGTTTAAAATGTGTATGTAGGCTCGGCTTCCGTAGCACATTGGTTACTGTGCCAGCCACATACACTGAGGGTGGTAAGTTTGAACCTGGTCTGGGCCAGCTAAAAACAATAACAACTGCAACAAAAAATAGCTCAGGGCTCAGGGCCTGTAGCACAGTGGTTACGGCACCAGCCACCTATACCAAAGTTGGTGGGTTTGAATCCAGCCTGGTCCTGCCAGACGACAAGGACAATGTTTGTTTGTTGGGCAGTGCCTGTGGCTCAGTGGGTATGGTGCTAGCCCCACATGCTGAGGGTGGTGGGTTCAAACCCTGCCCCGGCCAACCTGCAACAAAAAAAAGCCAGGCTTTGTGGCAGGTGCCTGTAGTACCAGCTACTTGAGAGGCTGAGGCAAGAGAATCACCTGAGCCCAGGAACTGGAGGTTGCTGTGAGCTGTGTGATGCCATGGCACTCTACTGAGGGCGACAAGGTGAGACTCTGTCCCTAAAAAAAAAAAAAAAAAATAGCCTGGCGTTGTGGCGGCCACCTGTAGTCCCAGGTACTTGGGAGCCTGAGGCAAAAGAATCGCTTAACCCTGCAAGTTTGAGGTTGCTGTGAGCTGTGACACCAGGACACTCTACGCAGAGTGACAGAATGAGACTCTGTCTCAAAAAAAAAAAAAGTGTGTATGTAAAAGGAGAGCACTGGTGCCTGGGTGCCAATACTATGAAGCAGACCTTACTGTTGTGGGATAGAAACAGAATAGCAAACATTCTAGTGGAGCTCTTTCCCTGGACTTGACCCAAATCTCTGATCCCAAGGCAGAGGTAACCCAAATCTCTATCCCCAGTGTAAAGATGGAAAACTTCTAGAGAAAGAGGCTTTCAAAGAACAGCTCCAGCAGAGCTTAGACAGGTCCAGAATTTCAGCAGGACTCACTGCTTTCTTTCTTTCATTTTTTTTTTTCTTTGCAGTTTTTGGCTGGAACTGGGTTTGAACTTGCTACCTCTGGTATATGGGGCCAGCGCCCTACTCCTTGAGCCAGAGGTACCGCCTAGGATTCACTGCTTTCTATCCAACAATTTTTCTCAGAGTCTGCTCACAGCTGGCCAGGGACTGAGTCCAGTAGGAATGTCGATGATCATGGGTAGGTCGCTGCTCTGAAACCTGCTCACAGTGCTAGAAATTTCTATCTAAAAGGAAGTGGCTGAGGCACAAAATGTGGGTTTTACTTTTTGAGACAGAGTTTCTGTCTCCACAGACTAGAGTGCTGGAGTGCCCTGGAGTCAGCCTTTCTCATAGCAACCTCAAATTCCTGGGCTCAAGTGATCCTCCTGCCTCAGCCTCCCAAATAGCTAGGACTATAGGCACCCACCACAATGCCCAGCTAGTCTTTCTTTCCTTCTTTTCTTTCCCTTCCCTTTCCCTTCCCTTTCCCTTCCCTTCCCTTCCCCCTTTCCTTCCCTTCCCCCTTCCTTCCCTTCCCCCTTTCTCTTCCCTTCCTTTCCTTTCCTTCCTCCCTTTCTTTCTTCCCTTCCCTTCCCTCCTCCTCCCCTCCTCTCTCTTTTCTTTTCTCTCTTCTCTTCTCTCCTCTCCTCCCCTCCCCTCTCCTCACCTCTCCCTTTATTTTTGAGATAGAGTCTCACTTAGTTGACCTGGGGTTGAGTGCCATGTCGTCATAACTCACAGCTCCTGGGTTCAGTCTCCAGAGTAGCTGGAACTATAGGCACCTGCCACCAAGACCAGCTAGGGTTTTTTTTTTTCTTTTCCTCTATTTGTAGAGATAGGGTCTCACTCTAGCTCAGGCTGGAGTCCGAGCTCAAGGACTACCCACCTCGACCCCCCAGAGTGCTAGGGGGTGTGAGCCACCTTTCCTGGCCAAGTTTTTTTATTTTTAGTAGAGAAAGGGGTCTCACTTTTGCTCAGATTGGTCTGGAACTCCTGAATTCTAGCAATCTTCCCTTCTTGGCCTCCCAGAGTGCTAGGATTGTGGGCATAAACCACCCCACCTCAAAATATAATTTAAAAAGTTTTCTTGAGCAGACTGGGCACCTGTGCTAAGTGGTTAGGGTGCTGGCCACGTGCTCTGGAGCTGGGGGGTTCCAATTCGGCCTGGGCCTGCTAAACAAACAAACAAACAAATAACTGGGCATTGTGGCGGGCACCTATAGTCCCAGCTACTAGGGAGGCTGAGGCAAGAGAGTCTCTTGAGCCCAAGTGTTTGAGGTTGCTGTGAGCTATGATGCCACGGCACTCTCCCAAGGGTGACAAAGTGAGAGTCGGCCTTAATAAAAAAAGAAAAGAAAAGAAACTTTCCTTGAGCAAAGTAACAACTGCCTGGAAGACTCAAAACAAACCCAAGTAACTTTGAATATGACTTCCATTTGGCCTCTGCTACAAGCAGGTTTTTGTTTTGTTTTATTTTAGTAGAGATGGGGTCTTGCTATGCTGCCCTTGCTTCTCTTGAACTCTCACCTCAAGCAATCCTCCCACCTTGGCCTCCCAAAGTGCTGGGATTACAGGTGCTAGCTATAGCCCATATGCAAGGTTTTAAAGACAAAAGAGGGGGACAGGGATTGGGCTGATACAAAGTTCTTTGTCAGGAATTTTCCCTGGTTTAAAAAAATAGCATTGATTAATGATTGGTTATACACTGTTAAGCTACATTGTGTCACTCTAGCGACTGTGCAGATTATTAGGATAATTTATAGCTACTTGTGCCAATAGCAGGCAGTTTCAAGACAGGAACACATAGCTCAAAGGGTGGAGTAAGACGTGATTGCTATCTCATTTTAACGTCTTTCTGCGCCTGATAATTTAAAAGGGCTCACACTCTTCAGATGTTATTCTCTTATTTATTTTTTTTCTTTGACCAAGTATTGTCTCTAGCTGCCTGCACCGTGGCCACGGAGGTTCCCCAGGTCTGTGAATCTTTCAGAGATCTGGAAGAGGACTCCACTGACCTCTTACAGGACAGGACTGAGAATCCCTGGGTTGGAGATGCGGTGAGCGGTAACTCCAAGCCCAGGTGTCAGTCACCATCCTGGATCTGCTGACTTAGCCTCAAAACATCACTTCTGATAGCGGAGGAGAAAGAGCGAAAGGCTTTTGGGCCGCCGAGGCCGCCGTAGCGAGGGGGCGTGGCCCGGAAGAGACCAGGATGGCGGCGCTGAATAGTGACAGCGACGAGGACCTAGTCAGCTATGGGACCGGCCTGGAACCTCTGGAAGAAGGTGCGAGCCAGAGTGGTCGGCAAACTCTGTGGAAAACAAGCCAGCGGTGCACGATTCGGTGCAGAAACGCGAAGTTGGGAGCTTAGTTGCCATCAGCTCTGGGAACTTAGCGACTAGGGAGGCGTGCGCAGTGCTCTGGGGGTGCTCACGTTCTGGGGAGACAGAGAGAGACCCAGAGAGACGGGAGATAGTAAAATGACGAAGCAGCTCGTACGACAGCAAGGGGTCGTCAGGCAGGGTCTTCCCTGGGGAGGACGTTTGACTTCAGACAAAAACCGTGGAAGAAACAACCATGGGAAGATGTGGGGGAAACTCTACACAGTAGTTACGTTAGACACAGAAGATAACGCTTAATACTGCAAAGCTTTTCAGGCAGAGGAAGCCCCTAGTACAAAGGTCCCGAAGTGGGAGCCAGTCAAGCAAATTGAAGCACAGGCAGGACTGGTGTGGGTGGAGCAGAGGGGAAGACAGGTAGAAGATGATGTCAGAGGGTCAGGCAGGGGTTGAATCTTACTTGGTATAGTAAGCTGTTTGGATCTTATACTAAGTGTAGGAGAGTCATGGGGATGGTTTGCAAAGGGAGACATGATTTATACATATATATATGTATGTATATGTTTATTTATTTGTGGAGACAGAGTCTTACTCTGTCGCCTTTGGTACAGTGCCATGGTGTCACAGCTCACAGCAACCTCAAACTTTTGGGCTCAAGTGATTCTCTTGCCTCAGCTCCCGGGTACCTCGGACCATAGGCGCCTGCCACAATGCACGGCTATTTTTAGAGATGGGATCTTGGCTCTGGCTCAGGGGGATCTTGCACCTGTGAGCTCAGACAATCCACCGGCCTCGGCCTCCCAGAGTGCTAGGATTACAGGCGTGAGCCACAGCACCCAGCAAGAGACGTGTATTTTTTTTTTTTTTTGAGACGGAGCCTCAAGCTATCCCCCTGGGTAGAGTGCCATGGCATCACAGCTCATAGCAACCTCCAACTCCTGGGCTCAAGCGAGTCTCCTGCCTCCGCCTCCCAAGTAGCTGGGACCACA
>CAUYQV010137040.1:0-24513 GCA_963574575.1 Galagoides demidoff
AGGGTAACCCAGAGGTGCCTGTGCACATGGACAAATAGATGCCACCCTGCTGGGGTTATGGGCAGCATTTGGCCCTTTAATTTACTTTTAAATATCAATGAGCGTGCATTTGAGCTATCCTAGGCTCTGTCTCCTCTGCTCGTTTCTTATTATTTTTCTCAGTATAACCCATTCTATTAAATATCAGTACATTTCATTAAAGAGACATGCAAAGGTATGTCTAAAATGAGTCTGGGCTTGTAATAAGCTTCCTTTTATAATACTGGTCAGCTTAGCTCTCTCAGATCCTGTCATCTGGAATTTGGTCATTGTGTGTATTGATACAGCATTTCAAGCATTGCAGAGAGCTTTCATTTAAGCTATCTCATTACAGCGCCCTGATGCTGCTATTATACGTATATAGGAGCTTGAGGTTAAGGAATCTGCTGAAGACCATAAAGTTATTAGTGACCTGAGAAAAACATCTGGTTAAACTAGTACTTACGCTGGGATTTTTCTACTTAGTCATAAGGAGTATTTCTACTGTATGCTTTTTGTTATGCCCAATAGTCAGCTATTAGGGGAAGCAATAAAAATTTAGAAATATATACCAACAAAATCAGAACTCTGAGTTATTTTCATTTTTGTTATGTTTGGATGCGATATGATTAAGAAAATGATTTTAGGAATTTTCTCTTCCTTTTCCCTCTGAATCACTCTAGTAAGTTAGAGTATTAAAAATGTACTAGGTCTTTAGAACTCACTTATTCTTCTCAAATGATTTTTTTATGTTTCTCTTTATTAAAGGACTTAAACTACAGGTATCTGAGAAGACTGTGGGATTATTTTTCTTCCTCTTACCCACTTTTAATTTTTTCCCAGTCTATAAACATGCATGCACTTTCATAACCTCATAAATTCTGGTCAAAAACTAATGCCAATGGATTCACAACCACAGCACAGAAAATTTATCTCATTTACCCCAGAAAAAATTATTCCTCTCAAAAACAATTCTCATACCCCTCTCTTCTTCCTTCGAATATTTGGAAACAAATCAGGGAGAGGAGAAGAGAATATGTTAGCTTTTAAAGAAGGGAAATAGGCTCGGTGCCTGTAGCACAGTGGTTACAGCACCAGCCACATGCACCAAGGGTGGCGGGTTAGAACCTAGCCCGGGCCAGCTAAACAATGACAACTGCAACAAACAAACAAAATAGCTGGGTGTTGTGGCAGGCATCTGCAGTCCCAGCTACTTGGGAGGCTGAGGCAAGAGAATCACTTAAGCCCAAGAGTTGGAGGTTGCTGTGAGTTGTGACGGTGCGGCACTCTACTGAGGGTGACATAGTAAGACTCTGTCTCAAAACAATAAAAAATAAAGACGGGAAGTATGTGTGTGTATATGAGTGTGTATGTGTGTGCATGCATGAGCGTACACAAGAACTAAATTGAAACTGTTTGAATTACAGTAGATACATGTGTTCACTTTGGCAGCACAGATACTGAATTACAGCAGACACAGACAGAAATCCTTCTTGATCTCTCATCTGACTACAGTAGAGCCTCCAAAAAATAGAGCCAGCATTAATCCCCCTCCAAGGGAGTCTCCAGACAGGAGATAGTTCCAATATTCCAAGAATATTCTGTAGGTAAACTTCATCCAAACCTTCCATTTTGTCTCCCCTGAAAGTCCATTTGTTTTCCTGTAGAAGCTCCCTCCTCCCTCTCCCCTATTAAACTGGCATAAATATCCCTACCTCAAGCCGTTCATGAAACCTCTTCATCTGAATGCTTCTACAAATTATCAACAAAACTTTTCTTTTCTCCTTTTAACCTATCTGTTGTTAATTCACAGGCTCCTGGCCACTGAACCTAAGTTGGTAGAGGGAACGTTTTCTTCCTAACAGCATGTCTCTATATGTATTAATATATTTAGAGTACAGAGGAAAGAGAATTTTCTTGACACCAGCTGTGGGAGTTGGTAACTGTAGTATAATTTGAAATATATTTGGGTTTTACATTGGTTCTGTTATAGAACTCCTAAAATTACTTGATAGGAGTATCTTTTGTCATTCAAAACAAATTCTTTTTGATTACACCAGAGATTTTGCTAATGAGGTGACTTAAGGTGAGGCCTCCAAGTGGCCTCCAGATAAGGCTGATCAACGGAAAGAGAGCTAGAACTTCAGCCCTACCATGACTTCCAGGAAGTGGGTAGCTTTGGCATCTAACCTAGGGCCGTCTTGTGGGCCTGATCTCTTATCTTGTGGGATCTAATGTTAACTCCAAGTAGATAAAGTCAGAATTTAATTAAATGGTAGGGCACTCAGCTGGTGTTTAGAGAGTGGGAGAATTGCTTGCTTTGAACAAAACGTACACGCCTGGTGTAAGAAGTGTTGTATGTAGAGTAAGAACGTAGAGAAGCAATTTTTAATCCATGCTGGGCACTTCTTCTCACTTGTAGTAGAATTTACCTTCTATTCCTATCTCTATGCCCATATTCTACTGAACTTTTTATCTCTCTGTTGTGCCCCAGGCCCTATATTACTGTCCCTCTTTAAGTGGTCACCCTTTTTGTTGGATTTGAAGGCAGCTGCCTGTGTCCTAAAATACCAGGGTTTCAAGCAGCTGCCTGGGTTCTTGGTTCTTGGAGCATTCTTAGTCAAAAAATGACTAGACACCAGCAAAGTAAGGCAAATGTAAAACAAAGTTTATTGAGGAAGAGAAATATAGCTTTATAGAGTAAAAAAGTTTACAAAGCAAGGCACATTTACCACAGAGAGTAAATGGGCCCCCATTGTTATGACAAGAAAAAGGCAAAGGGGCAAAGATTATGGCTATGGTTCTCTTTTATACCACCTCAGTCAGGCCTATACCTCATGGTTCAGAGGTAGCCTTGGAACCAGAATCTTAAGGTGCATGCAGACCTCCCAAGAGCCTCTCTGAGGCTACATTGGGGGTGTGGGCTGCAATATAGATTTAAGCTAATGACATAATAATTAGACTTCAGGCTTTTCTAGGTCACCTTTAAGACTCTATTATACCTGTTGCTAAGGTAGCCTCTTCTACTTCCTTTTGCAGTTGGGATGCTAAGTTCTGATTGGTAGATTGGTAGGGTGTTCCCTCCTTCCCAGGTGTGAGCAATCACTTGGGACAAAATTAAGGTGGGAGACACCAAGATAGAGGCCTGTGGACCCTGTCTTTGCCCTCCTTTCTCAGTAGAGCCAGATTCCTAAATACCTACCTAACATATTTACTCCAATTTAATTATAATGTAGCCAAGACTTGTATGTAGTTTCCTGATTGAATCTAAAAAGGAGAGTTGAATATTTTCACTGTGTTCTTTAAGTTCTGTTTGTGAGGCATGAATAATGAAGGAGTGAAGTGAAAAGTTCTGGCATAGAACCAGGGTGAGGGTGATAAGAAGGGAGAGGAGGACAGTCCAGGGACAAGGAAAGACTTTAATAGAGGGGAGAATGAGAATGGAGACTGATCAGGTGTCAGCTCAGCTCCCACACAATTGTAAAAAGCTTTTTCACTGGAATGGGGCAGTGAGCCCAGAGTACCGCCTGGGGCTCTTCTCTTCTGTGGGTCAGGATTAATGGGTGTATTCTTGAGATTATTGGTCAGGATATGGATAACATGTTTCCAGGAACTCTGGCCTTGAAGCACTCCAGGAATCTGGGGAGTGCTGAATTTATGGGCTGCCCTCCTGTCAAGCTTATGAGAATTCCATTCCTACAACTCCCCACTTTTTATTTTAAGAAATGGGGGCACAGAAATTTCTCAAAACTGCTTCCTGTTGGATGGGGGCACTGACTCTTTTAGGAGTTTGGGGGGAGCAGGGGGGCTAGGAAGTTCTTGTAATTGTCTTGAGCAAGCTTTTTTCGGAAGGAGGACTTGAGTGATGTGTTAATACATAAAGCTAGGAACTGTGTTCTGAGGGAAATGGATCACAGTTTGTATAAGGAGCACACCTCAGGGACACGAAGTATTAAAAGAAGTAAAGGGAGGGCTGGGTGCAGTGCCTCAAGCCTGTAATCCTAGCACATGGTAGGCCAAACTCACAGGCTCAAGACCAGCCTGAGCCAGAGTGAGACCTTGTCTCTCAAAAATAGCCAGGCATTGTGGCGGGTGCCTGTAGTCCCAGCTACTTGGGAGGCTGAGGCAAGAGGATGGCTTGAGCTTAAGAGTTTGAGGTTGCTGTGAGCTACGATGCCACAGCACTATACCAAGGCTGATAAAGTGAGACCCTGTCTCAAAAAAAAAAAAAAAAGATGTGCTTTATGTATGTACATGTATTGTACAAAATTGGCTTATAAATGAGCATTCATAAACTAAATAAATACACCTGCTTTTTAAGTTTCCTTGAATGTATTAATATTTGTAAATAAGTAGGTTTAAAAAAATTATTGGTAAATTAAAAATAAAAATATCTTCAAAATTGTTAGCAAGCACTTTTGCCTGGGGTACTGGTTGGTTTTATATTTGTCTCTGCTTGATATTTAAAAATGTCAGGGTTTGATACAAAGGTTATAAAACTATAAACCAAATAGAAAGAAACAAAATAATCTTAGTGTGACTTTTGATAAGTAAGACTAATTAGTATTTTTGGTATAATAAAAACAGTGGAATATTCTGAGTTATCAGCAAAAATAGCCATATGTTTAAAGTTCTTTCATAGATGAACATCTAATGTTCACAGACTATAAAAATCGTCAATAAAAAAATAACTTAAGGTTCGGTGCCTGTAGCACAGTGGTTAGGGCGCTGCTCCCATTCACCGAGGCTGGCAGATTCAAACCCAGCCCAGGTTGGCTAAACAACAATGACAACTGCAACAAAAAATAGCCAGGCATTGTGACTAAGGCAAGAGAATCGCTTCAGCCCTAGAATTTGAGGTAGCTATAAGATGTGACGCCACAGCACTCTACTGAAGGCAACATAGTGACACTGTGTCTCAAAAAAATAAAAAAAATATATATATATTTTTGGAAAATAAAATTTAAAAAGAAAAAATAATTTTTTTTGTAAGAGAAAGGATTGTGTATGGAAAATTTTTGTTCTAAAGGCTCCTGTGCATTCACGTTAAAAAAAATTTTATATGCTTTGCTCTGATTAGTCAATAACGCTTTATGTCAGATTTTTAATGAATCTTTAAGCAGCCAAGGGCCTTGACCCCTATAAGAACAATAATAATTGTTCTGAGAAAAATATTATGAAATGCACAAAATAATAAGATATATTGGATTAAACAGGAAATCAAGTTCCAAACATTTAATATTTGTGATACAGTAATATACATATTTATTAATGCATCAAAAGACAAGATCTGAATTTGGGCCTAATTACTACCATAATTTTGAAGTAATGATCAATGTAGAATGAAATTTTGAGATATTTGCAATGACCATAAACTGACATAAAAGTGTCTGTGATTTCTGTTTTTCTACATTTAAAACTGAAGGAATTGCCTAATTTCAGTAGTAGATTAATGAAAATAAAGATGTAATTTTTTCAACACATCAGTTCATGGATCCTATTGATGAATTCCATTGATGGGACCCTCCAAAGCAGATGGATCTCAGGTTAAGGCACCCTGAAACATTGTTGAAAGGATGGCCTTGATAATAGAGTAACAGAAAAAATTTCTAACCCACAGTATCTTAGTAACAGCTAAGATTAATCATATGAGCTCTCTTGCTAACAGGCACACACAAGTTCTGTTTTCACAACATCTGGAAAGAGCTGAGCAGACAGAAAGGAAATGTAAACCAGACCTACAGATTAAACTGTTTTTGAGAATTTGCTTAAAAAGCCTTAAAGTGATGGCTCAGCACCTGTAGCTCAGTGGTTAAGGTGCCGGCCACATACACAGGGGCTGGAGGGTTTGAACCTGGCCCAAGCCTGCTAAACAACAATGACAACTACAAAAAAAAAAAAAAAAAAAGCTGGGCATTGTGGCAGGTCCCTGTAGTCCCAGTTACTTGGGAGGCTGAGGCGAGAGAATCACTTAAGCCCAAGAATTTGAGGTTGCTTTAAGATGCGATGCCACAGCACTCTACCCAGGGCAACAGCTTGAGACTCCTCCTCAAAAAAAAAAAAAAAGAAAAGAAAAAGAAAGAAAGAAAATAAATTATATTCAAAGGGCAATATCTCCTTAAGAACTCAAATCAGAAGTCAATACCCAAGAAGCTTTTGTTACAGAAGCTGGCAGAAAGAGCTCTGGGAAGAAGACTTATTAAGCAGTTTCAAAAAATAATAGTTAACTTACTTTCTGGGCTGCTTTGGTAGTTGCCAATTTCTGCAGATATAAGAGGATACTATTCTGCACAATGTAATTTCGGTGGCTTCCTAAATGACTTTCTATCCAAAAGGCTTAGGATTTTTGGCTTAGATCATAGTAAGTTCATGGATGTATGCTAAAGGTTCACAATAAATTCTTTTCCACATTAAAAGTGAAATATTACTTATTTGAGAAATTCTAGGTTAGGTGAAATTGGAAATGGCTGAGGTAAAACAACATGAAAATAACATTCTCAACCATTGTTATTAGCATAACACTTAACTGTTTAAAAATTACTTGCACCTGCATTGCTTCTTAAAACTCTCAAAATCACTCACTGATGTCCTGTGATAATATATCACAAAATATTGATGCTTTAAAAATATATAGATCCCATTCTTCTTCACAGGCTCATGTGACTTCTCCCTCCCACTTCTCTGTAAATTCATTGAATCATTACTCGAATTTAAGTCTTCAGTAGATAACACAAACTTGCTACAAACAGCTCTGGATGTATAAGCTAAGGTGACCAGACCTCTCGTTTTTGGCGGGACAGTCCTGATTTTTAACAATTTGTCCCGTGTCCCATGGTGTTTTAAAAAAGTCCTGATTTTTGGAAAGAATGCACAACAAGCTAGGGAATGGTGGGACAATAGGAAGGGAATATATGGCTGCTGAAAAGGTTAATGTAACTCCATTTGGGAATGAAGAGGTTAACGTAACTTCATTTGGAAATTAAAAGGCTAATGTAAACTCCCTACTCCTCTCCTGGGCAAGGTTGCCCAGGTGGACTGGCACCCTACTCCTTTGAGCCATAGGTGCTGCCCTATACATAATTTTTTAAAAATGTATTATATTCATAAATTGTACTTATGTTGAAATTAAATATATATATGTATATTACAATACTATTTTTGCATTCTATGAAAATTTTTGTTGCTCAATATAGACCAAATTTTTAATTAAGAACCCCCCCAATGGTGTCCTGCTTTACCAATGTTAAAAATCGAGTCACCTTAGTATAAGCACATGGTAGCCAGCTTACTCTTCCTCAGAACTACCTCTCAAGTCATCCACATCCAGATGCCCAGAATTCTTTCCTTTTCCTCTCCCCTGTTACCCAAAGAATTAGTGAGTATGGCTCAGCGCCTGTGGCTCAATCAGCTAAGGCGCCAACCACGTACACCTAAGGTGGCAGTTCGAATACCCAGCCTGGGCCCGCCAAACAACAATGATGGCTGAAACCAAAAAATGGCCGGGCGTTGTGGCCGGCGCCTGTGGTCCCAGCTACTTGGGAGGCGGAGGCAGGAGACTCGCTTGAGCCCAAGAGTTGGAGATTGCTATGAGCTGTGATGCCTTGGCACTCTACCCAGGGGGATAGCTTGAGGCTCTGTCTCAAAAAAAAAAAAGAACCTATAAGTAAACAGGTGCTCAGAACGTGCTTTGAGACCACACTCCCATCCAGTCTATCAGCACATGAAACTCTATTCTTCAAGGATTGCTTGACATGAGCTGAGATTTCAAAGTCAGTCCTGGATGCAAACAGAACATCCTGACATTCTAATAATGAGGTGGCCCAGTGAGAAACTCAAGCAATGTGGCTTAGCTAGGAGCAGCCCTTGATGGTGTTGACAGCAAACACATTTAAGTATCTTACTGTATCCATAAATTGCATCTTTGACTAGTCACTATGAAGAGGCAGCAGAGACACCATTTTGTAAGTAAATTTTACCCCAGGAAAGAAGACAAAGGACTGAGGGAGGGAAGGAGGAGGGGGGGGCTCCAGGAAACCCCACAACAGGCAAACTGAGAACTAGGTAAACAGCCCAGGTGGCAACAACCAAATGGAAATTTCTCTACTCACCCCAGCAGAGACCCGGACCAGTCAACCTACCAGGATCCCCAGGCCTCTCCAATAACCAATGAGTAACCCTACGCAAGCTCCTTCCCCAACTACTTTCCCCAGCATTTTATTACAACCCATAATGCCCCACGAGAAAATGTATTAAAAAAACCCTGACCCTTGTTTTGGGGCCACTCCCTCACAACCACACTCTTAGCAGGAGTGAGCCGAGCATATGCCTGAAAAGAATAAAAACACTCCTTGGTTTTTCCATGTGTTCATGGTGGTCTCTCAGCAGCACTGCTTTAGGTCCCAACAACTACCCAAGAAGCTTTTGTTACAGAAGCTGGCAGAAAGAGCTCTAGGAAGTAGACTTATTAAGCAGTTTCAAAAAATGATGTCCTGTAATATACCACAAAATATTGATGCCTTAAAAATATATAGATCAATATATATTTGATCTGAACCAGTGTTACTGAACCAGTATAGGTCACATGTACCATTGGGGGCCCTTGGAATGAAACATCCAGTGGAAATTCAAGCTGTGAATTCAAAAGGTCACACGAAGACACTCTCACAACTTGAAGGGTCAATGATTACAACCAGTTTGAGTGGAGGTTTGCACTGAGCACTGAATTCCTGAAAAACAATTTAGCCAGTATCTTCTTATCTTTACATCAAAATGAGATGTTTTCTGTAGAAACATTTAGAAAACTATAGTTAGGAGAAACATTTAGAAAACTATAGTTAGGCTACATGACATTTTAAGAGTAATCAGCACTGTGTAAGCAAACAGCTAAAGGTTACAATTAATAACCATCTGAAGAAATTTCAGATGCCAGTTACCTGATCAGTAATGGCTGGCCACCAGTTTCACTACATACTCTTTTGCCTCTAGCAAAGGTACACAGTTCACAACTTTAAAGATGGTTTTCCTACCAGAAGTTCTTACAGAACGTAACCTACCCATCCAGAAAGTTCCCCAGAAGTTTTTCAGAAAATGAGTTTAAGAGCCAGACCTCTGCTTGTCTCCTGGTCGGTCCAGATAAAGCCTTTCTGGGGTTAACACAAGCTAGGGCTTTGAAATTTCTTTGTGGCCAGGAGTCAGTCTTTGATGTTTGTGACTTTTGCTTGCGGCTACTGCCTGAGTGAATTCAAGTGTTCTAGATGAGAAGATACAGGAACAGGTTCATACCAACCAACTGGAGCCCTGTGCCTCCCACTGTGATTCCTTCCTCCATTGCCCAAGAAAAGGAAGGGGAGGCAGATTCTGCTTTTCAGATCTACATACTGATTTCCCCTACAACAGCCGACTCACATGCTGAATTAAACAGGGTAAGAAGGGTTCATGCTGAGGATACCTGCAGGAAAGGCTTAGGAACACTAGAACAGGTGGATTAACCCTTTAGGTATAAAGAATAGAAAATTAACCCTAAGGATATGGCCTTTTTTTTTTTTTTTTTTTTTTTTTGCAGTTTTTGGCCGGGCTGGGTTTAAACCCGCCACCTCTGGCATTTGGAGCTGGCTCCTACTCCTTTGAGCCACAGGCACCACCCGGATATACCCTTTTCTTTGCCTCTCCCTCCCTTCATCCCTGAGTCTTCCCAGGTATAATACCTTAAAGCAGCCTGAAGCCTGATCTTTCCCCTCTGGTTAGGCCTTTATGACCAAGACAGGGCTCCCTAAATGAGAAGGTGCCTCCTCCTTGTTCTGTGTTTATTGTAGACCTTTGGTATCTTTAGAAGTGTTCTCACATGTACATATCTCATTAGACTCTCACAGGTCCAAGAGGGAGCTATTATCAGGCCTATTCCAGGACACTGATGCTCAGAGTTATGACTAGAGGTTCCATAGCGCCAGGTATAATGCTCATAGTGAATGAGGACAGAGGGCTGCTTTAAAGGGGAGACTTTTTTTTTTTTGAGATAGAGTCTCTCTCACTGTGTTTCCCAGGCTAGAGTGCCATGGCTTAAGCCTACCTCACAGAAACCTCAAACTCCAGGACTGATGTGATCCTCCTGCCTCAGCCTTCCGAGTAGCTGAGACTATAGGTGCCTGCCACCACACCAAACTAATTTTTTCAATTTTTAGTAGAGATGGGGTCTCTCTGTTGTTCAGGCTGGTTTCCAACTCTTGAGATCAACGGATCTCCCCACTTCAGCCTCCTAGAGTGCTCAGATTACAGGAGAAGCCACTGTGCCCCGCCTTTAAAAGGGAGACATTTTAAAACAATTTGACAGCCTATGCTGAGACCAGAATAGCCCCTGTGAGGTCGGTGTTAGTCTTGGTACTTGATTGGTGAGAGAAAGATTTCAAAACTGCCGCTCCTTTATGATGGCATTCTCAGTAAGCAGCTTTGACAATTCAGGGTTATTAGTAATAATAATTAGGGAAATGCCCCCTGGGAAGTTAGTAGTGATAATACGTTTCATTCAGGCTGTGGGGAAGTGTTGTGGAAGAAAGTCAAGGTTGGAGAAGTGGGACTCTGCGGATCAGTGTGATTGCAGCTTGGGTTGTGATTTCAGGGAACAAATGCCTTCCTACCAAGGAAATATCTCCCTGGTAGTTACTCATTGCCTTAAATGGTGACAACCCTTTCCATTTCACAGACATAAAGCTTTAAATACCATTCTCTTCTGGACACATGATTTCCTGGAAGTTGATTTAATAAAAAGGGAGTGAGATGGAAGTGGATTGGCTCCTCAGGTTGGGTAGAAAAGAGGGAAGACAGGAGCTGTTTGGAATTCTCAAAATAAATTGTATGTAATTTTTCCAAATTTTGTGTTTCATTTGCTCAGGCTGAAACATATTTTTAAGTTCTTAGGAACTTTATTGTCTAATCAGAGTTATCATCTTCTAGTCTGGGACCCAAGTAATAAAATTGTGCCCAAGTGCCTGCATTGGCAGAGAAAGAAATTTTAAGGTAGAGCTCAGCTCTGTGAGAAGAGTCTGGATAATGCATTTCTCTCTTCCCTGTGGACATGCAGGTGGTCCTGGTGACTGAGATGGCATCCTCTCTAAAGATCTGGGTCATCATCTTGACCCTGCTTTGCATCCTATGCAGGCTGTTTATATACAGAAAAGATGTTTCCTGGCGAGAATTCATGAAACAGCACCACTTAAGTCCAAGTCGAAAATTTGATGAGTACAAATGCAATGTCCTCATGAGGGAACAAGAAGCTCTGAAAGACAAGAGCTCTCACGTGTTCATCTATGTCTCAGAGTACAAAATTGGAAGTATATGCATTAATGGCAACTGGAGGGATCGCTACAGAAATACGTATGTTTGGCTCCAGAATGCCCTCAAAGTACTCAGGTGCCAGCAGGAGAATGACAACAGTGGCTACATAGAGAGCAGGAGCTTCAACTACGTTGAATTCCACTGTGGCACGGATGGTCATGTTGACAGCATAGAGGACCTGAAGATGGTGGAGCTTATCAGCGACTAGAAGGTCTATCCACAGCCACAGGCCATGGTAGTATACTCAGTACTTCCCCAGACTACATCAGTAGCCCCTGCCACTCTATATTTATGTGTCAGTATTTTCCAACTATTTAGAATTATGTATCACATGGTTTCTTGACACCATAACTTTGCCTAGGTTGTTTTTCTGTCTGGAGTATACTTCTGTTGCCACCCAGCCAGGGTCATCTGCCTGCTGCCCAAGAGTAAGCCAGTATCCAGAGACAATAGGGTTCAGATAAAGACTTTATGCCACAAAGTGCTAAGCAGAAATATAGGAATAATTTCTCAAATCCGCCTTTCTGAGAATCAAGGGGACAGGATTTTCAAAGACAATTTGGTAGGCAAAAGATTAGACAACCAGAGACTGTTAACTGGGTGGTTTCAGGGTGGAACCATCAGTCTTTGGTATGGGCTGCCATCTGGGTGGGCCAGTGAACTGGAATGGGGACCTCAGATGGACTTTCTAAGACTAGTTGAGTGAGTTCCTTGGTCTGGGTGGACCTGAAACATATCTCAGAAACAACCTTTAGTTTCCAAACAGGTAATGTTCTTATAAAGACAACTTTGCATGACTCCAGGGTACCGGAGCAAACAGAGGGAACAGTTACTATTATCAAGCAAATGAGGGGATAAGGGCTAATTATTATCATTATTTTAGTTAAGCCTGCTCCTTCTCAGAGTCCTGGGGCCCTTACTCTAGTTCTTGCCTTGCACCCTTTCATCAATTTGTAAGGGTATTTTCACTTCTGTCCACATTGACCTAATTTACGCCTACATTTTTTCAGGATTCAGCTCATATGGCATCTCTTCTAGGCTACCCCAAGAAGATATTGACTCCTCTTTTATCTACCCAAGCTGAATGATCTTCCTTTCCCTAAATAAATTATATTATTCCAATGTGTATGATATTTATATGTGTTTATGTGCAGATGTGTTTATTGTTTATTGTGTGATTGGTATATGTAATTTTGATTATACTTAGATGTGATTCATGCTAAGCACAGGGTTTAAGGTACATTTTGTGTGTGTGCCTAATATATACAGTATGTTTATGTGTATGATGAGGGATGTAAAAATTTATGTGCTAAGCTGGAGACAAGTTGTGATTGTGGTGTCAACCTGAAATAATCAAAAGGATCAGAATCCATCTGCCCACCTCACAAGCAATCCACCTGTCGCGGCCTCTCACCATACTAGGATCGCAGGTGTGAGCCACTGCACCTGTCAGAATCCAGTTTTAAAGAGTTTATTCAAGTGAAAACTGAGAATGGCCATTCCTCCGCACACACACACTTCAGAGAAATGGGATCAGTGTTCCCAAGTTAAAAGTTAAGTTTTTGCTTATATATGAAAGAAACAAATACATTTAACAAGATTATAACATTTTTCTATGCAAAGCTAGTTTACAAGTGACAACAAATTAGATACAGTTTGGTCCCCCTCCCCACCCTTTATGGTTTGTTTTCTTTATAGCTGGTTTTCATTTCCTTTCCAATTTATTATAACAGAGTTATTTAACATTCCACCTTAAGACAACAAAGTCTTTGTGTGAGAAAGACAAGAGGCAGGTTAATCTTTAATTAAAATCAACAGTGGAGAGGAACTTAGTCTTCCCTGGCACCCTTCAACAATTTACAACATTTTACGAAACAGTGCTGACAAGAAAGAAGGCTTAATCTATAATAGGAGAGACAAAGTTTACAGTTGCCTAGAGTACAGCTAACTATCACATGACCCAAGCCTCCAAATCTCATTCCTTTTAGGCTAAATAAGAGTACAAACAGCTTAGTTTTTTGTTTTTTGTTTTTTGTTTTTTTGAGACAGAACCTCAAGCTGTCCCCCTGGGTAGAGTGCTATGACATCACAGCTTACAGCAACCTCCAACTCTTGGGCTCAAGCAAGTCTCCTGCCTCTGCCTCCCAAGTAGCTGGAACCACAGGTGCCCGCCACAATGCCTGGCTATTTTTTGGTTGCAGCCGTCATTGTTGTTTGGTGGGCCCGGGCTGGATTTGAACCCACCAGCTCAGGTGTATGTGGCTGGTGCCTTAGCCACTTGAGCCACAGGCGCCGAGCCAATAGCTTAGATTTTGAATACTTATTTTTACAGTGGTGACATGTTTAGTTCTAGCCATATTTGGGGGCATGTCAAACACATATAGCAAGGTTCCTGACTCATAGTCGATAGTCTATAAACAGCAGTTCTTTTCCTTTCTCATTCTTTGCTTTGTACTTTAATATTGACTTTGAGAAAACAAGCATGGTAACTGACTATCAACCATCTGCTCTTCCTATCTCTACACATGGGAACTTCTAATATAAATATGCCGTAAGCTGTCATCTATGTGGAAGCTATAAATTCCCAGGACCAAAAAAACTCCCTCTGCCATCAACCGCAAACCTCTAGATATCCCTACAGGACTTAATTCTTCTAAGAAGACCAATGCATTTTAGATGGGTTAAGTCCTTACACTTCCTAAGGACTACACAGCAAGTAGAATACATTAGCACAAGTGATTTTATCTGACAATCATTCTTTTTACTTGGCAGAGAAATAGAAATAAATTTGGAGGACTTTAAAATGCAATACTCCTCAAGAATAGGGCTTAAGATTTAAATTCTATTAAAGGGAAAAGGAAGTAAATGAGAGAAATACTGGGTTCACAAGCGGGTAGAGTCCACAGGAATTCTCTTTGCTAAGGGTGGGGAAGAGGTACAGAGTAAGAGAAATATTTGTTTCCTATAATTTTGCCTAGGGCAGGTATGGGGAGGGAAAATACTAAACATTAAAGTACTTGTGTTCTTTAGCCTCTTGCAATGTTGAATGACTCTGGCTTTGAGAGAAAAAACCAAAAATATCAACATTTCGTAATAGGTGACTGCACATCTTCCTAGAACTCTGGTCTCATTAAGTAGCCAGTATATCTGGATTGTTCATCATGTCCCAAGGGCAGTTGCTCAGCTTTGCAATTTTTGAATGTATCTGGGGATGAGTGGACACCTATACCAACTAAATTTATGAGAGATTAGTATTAAACCAGTAGTTTATTGTGGGAATCAGGTTTGTAGTGTAGTTTAGGCCGGGCATTTCTGGAAGGACTTGTTGACCAGAGTCCAAGTTCCTCAAACTCCTCAAGGCTAGCAATAACCTGGTGGTCTATACAGGATGTCTGGCACCTGACAATTTCAGAGCTAGGATTCTGGGGATCTTATTGACCACAATCCAAGATCCCATGCCCCCATTTTTTCTGGGCCACCGACAGCCCTAGTGTTACCTGGTGGCTGAGAACAGAATGCCTAGCAACCAAGATTACTATTGCCTGAGTCCTGCCCAGGCATAGATAGAAATCATTGACTTGAGTTAGCAAAGTTTATCCCCATTTTGGGGGGGGCTGGGGCTGTATTTGAACCCACCACCTCCAGCATATGGGGCCGGCACCCTACCATTTTGAGCCACAGGCACCGCCCTATCCCCAATTTGTAAAGTTTAAATTGTAATTATGTGGTGTGCCTGAATAATTTTCCCTCCTTTTGTTTCTCTTTTTGTGATTATTAATGATTACTTGAGGTACCTTGCTTTGAATAACTTGAATTAAGTTTATGAATTATACCATCAACTTGATTTATGATTTTTTTTTTTTTTTAATATATAAGAGGAAGGGCTTTATTCACCAGCCATGAGCTTATGGCATAGAAGAATTCCAAATGGCTGCGCTTCCCACCTGGCTTGGTCTTTCCCTTTTTACCAACAGTCAAAAAGTTCCACCCCACAGTTACCCTTCTCATTGGCCAGTTTGAATCAAGTGGGAGATGCTATTCCAGCCCCTGCAGAACTACAAGATTTCACAGAACTTGAAAACTTCTAAGTTCCAGAAAGTTAAGTTTACAAATTCCTAAGAGCTGAGTCACTATGGAGAGGACCCTGCAGGTGTATCATTGCGGTCTTCTTGAGAAGACCTGTTCTCCTAGACCTCACCCTTCTCGAGTATCCTCTCTCATTCCCCTCTTTTGAGACTTCAATATATTTTAATTTGGGGTCTCAATATCAGCTTGTTTCTGCAGGTGCCAATATTAATTACTTTTTGGCACAGAGGTTTTAGGGACTGTGACTCTTCTTGGGTTCTCTACTCAGGCCCTAATAGTACCATGGTGGTGCGCTAATATACATAAGAGTGTTTACTTTTCCTTGTGACTCCCCCCACCGGCAAAGTCCAAAGTCCGATTAAGACAGATCCCATCCCTCGAGGAGTTTCCTCAGGCTTCAGCTGTTCATTGACCTGCCAGCTCCCAGTATGTGGCAGGAGCAGGGCATGTTGACTGTCTTAAAAGTTACCTTTACTTTCTAAGGGGCAATGAAGTCCTATTCAGCCCGCTGTGATGACTCCAGGTGAGGATTCCTTTCATCTTCAGCTGTGTGCATGTGGTCAGGATGATGGTGTAAAGTGCTTTCTACCTTGGTTTCAGGGAGACCAGGTTCTGATTCTGGACCTAGACCTGGTTCCTTTGATCCTCCAGAGAGATAGGATGTACAGACACAAAAGACTAAACAGAACACGGTTAATTACCCCAGTGGGGATTTTCCTTGCTACTTTTTCTAGGGTTTTTGTCTATTCAGTTCAGTCTTTCCCAGTACTTTTAGGAGTTCCTGCTGAATTGCAGAGGATTGATAGAGGCCTCTTTGAACAACAGCAGTGGCAAGGCCTGTATCCAATTAAGCTTTGCTTCCTGGTAGAGTTTACCAATTTCTGTTCTTATGGTCCTGTTCATGCACTTTACCCTGTCTAAGCTTTGAGGCCTATGAGTTATTCAAAACTTTAGCTTATTATTTGCACTAGTTCTGTTATGAAGGCTAGCCCATTGTCAAATTTAAACCAGAGTAGTAACCTAAACCATGGGACAATTTCTCTGGGCAATACTTTTACTATTTCAGGAGTCCTTTTTATTCCAGTGGGGAAGACTTTTACCTATTCCAAGTCTGATAGACCATCACCAGCAAGTACTTGTTCCCTCTAAACCTGGGCATTTCAGTAAAGTCTACCTGGAAGTCCTCCAAGGGCGTTGCTCCATACGACTGGATTCCTGGGGGCACTGTTAGTCCTTGGTGAGCGTTTAACTGGCTGCAGGTGACACACTGTAGACTGACAGTTTTGGCCTGGGCTGCCAGGTGGGAGATGTAGAGGTACCAGCCCAGCAACTTCATCAAATACTCCTGTCACTACGGTGGTTCCTAGGACCTTGGGGACTGCTACTCGTCCATCTAGCATCTTTACCCATTCTCCCTCCATTTCCTGGCTCCTCTCTGCTGCTGACTATTCTTTCTCTTCCCAGGAAGTAGATAGGTGAGAGCTCCGGAACCCACGGGATGAGGGGAGACACTTGCAGCGGTGCGTTTGGATGCAGTCCTTTTTGCCTCAGTACCGACACTAGTGTTCCCTTTAGTGATGATGGAAGCATCTCCTTGACGTCCATGACAGTGCATCACTGCCTTCTGGGGTTTCCATACTGCCTATAGCAACTGAAGTATCTCCTACTGATACTTAATGTCCTTTTTCCCAGAATTTAATAGTCCCTTCTCCTTGTACAATGTCCCACATACTTGGAAAGTCAAAAAAGCATTTACGTTTTCCCCTTGACTTAGTTCTAAGGCTCGAGTCAAGGCAATTAACTCAGCCTTCTGAGCTAATGTTCCTTGGGGCAGGGGCCTAGCCTCTACAGTCTCTGTTAAGGTAACCACTGCATACCCAGCCGGCTGCTCACCTTGTGCCATCAGTCTACATACAAGTCCCGGTTTGCAACTGTCCCAGGCTGGTCCCGCAAGTCAGGTCTGCTAGAATACACATTATCTATAACTTCTGTACAGTCATGCTCAGTCTCTTTTCCACTGCCTGGAAGGAGTGTGGCTTGGTTCAGGGTGTTCTTACATTAGAGAGCCAAAAATGTTCCTTTGTATTTATTAAAGTGACAACAGAGTGGGGTACTTTCACTCTGAGATCCTGCCCTAGAGTCAGTTTGTCAGCTTCTTGCACAAGGAGAGCCATAGGAGCTAGAGCCTGTAAGCGTGGTGGCTATCCTTTTGCCATTCCATCCAGCTGCTTAGAGGTAAGCTACAGGCCTTGGCCAGGACCCAACCAACTGGGTTAATGCACCTACAGACATCTTTCCTCTCTCTGAGATATACAGAGTGAAGGGCTTGGCCAAGTCTGGCAGTCCCAATGCAGGTGCATTTATCAGCCTCATCTTTGGCTGGGAGAAGTCATGTTCCTGTTCTCCTCCCCATTCTAGGGCTCTCCTTCCTCTCCTTTAGTTGCCTCATACTTGCCTTTAGCCAAGACAGCAAAGTTGAGGATCCAAAGATGACAAAGGCCGACTGCGCCTAGGAATTCCTGAACCTGCTTTCAGCTCGTAGGGCTGGGGAGGTAATTAATGACCTGCCTCCATTTCATGCTAGATACCTCTACCTTTGCTGGATAGTAAATCATAGATAACATACTTGTCACTGGCGAATCTGGGCCTTTTGTTTAGACACTTTATAGCCACATACCTCTAGATGTCATAAAAGACAGCCCATGCCTTGGACGCAGCCCTCCTGGGTAGGGTATCCTAAAAGAAGGTCATCAACATATTGGAGCAGCACACATTCTAATTCCTCAGCCAGGACTTTCTGGAGGTCATGAGCCAGCGCTTCTCCAAAAACCGTGAGTGTTTTGAACCCCTGTGGCAACCTGGTTCATGTGTACTGGATTGCAGTTTCTGTGTCTGGTCTCTCCCACTGGAAAGCAAATAGCCTCTGGCTTCCTGGAGCCAGCCTTATACTGAAAAAGGCATCTTTTAAGTCCAAGTAAGTGGGCCACTTGGCTTCTGCTGGCAGCAGACTCAGCAGAATATATGGATTAGGCACAATAGGATGCAGTGTTATAGTTACACCATTTACTAGGAAATCTTCATTTTAGGTTTTAATTTTTCCTGAGGTATCTATATAGACACAGTAGATAACATTTAATACTGCACAAATTTTTCCAGTGTAGCCAACAGGCAACTTTCGTTGAGTCTTAAGGCTTTAGAGTAAATATAATAACTGTATATAATTCTATACTCTTTGACCAGTCTCTTAGTCCCATTTAACAGATCAATTTAGTGTAACAGTTGTGTTTTATTTTATGAGTTGACAGTACATACAAGGCTGGGATTTAATACAGGTAGGCCACAGCCTCTTTTCTCTTTGAATCATTTTTTCCCTCCATTTTCTCTCTTTACTAAAGACAAAGTATAGCAGAACTAACTTAGTTGCCAAAATAAACTATACCTTCAGTATACTGGGTCTGATTACTTGCATAAAGTGCAGTAAGAATAATTAATTATTAGTTCTTCTTTCCTTTAAAATTGGCTTTTCTGGAACTTTTTATAAGGAATCTCAGGCTGGACATTCTTTTTTTTTTGAAGTTTTTGGCCAGGGCCAGGTTTGAACCCGCCACCTCCAGTATATGGAGCCAGCACCCTACTCCTTTGAGCCACAGGTGCCACCCAGGCTGGATATTCTTGAAAGCCTTTCATGAGCCCAGGGTTCATCTGTGCCATTAGATACCTGTATCCATTGGGTAAATTCCTCTTTTCTTGAGGTCCCCAAGCACATTTTGATTCCTGGACTCATCAGCAAGTGGCCTTCATTACTTACCACAGATCAGGAAATGTTACTGATGGGTATTTGGCCAGTTTTCCAAAGAGCTTTTTTTATTGGCCTTATAAAGTCAACCTGAATTCCTTAATGTAGTCTGGACACCTCTGGAAATGATATTCCAGCCAAAGCCTTGGTAACATAACCAGTGCCTTCATCATGTCCTATAGAACAAAACAGATTCTTATTGAACTTATGCAAGTAACTGTATTATCAGAAATTAAGAATACTTACAACAAATGGCTTTCAAATTCCGGAGAAATCAAGGAGAGAGAAAAAAATATATGTTTCAAATTCTGCTCATAAGTACATACATTGCTTGAAAAGCTACAAATAGCTCAAAAGACAGAAAATGGTTTTCTTGACTTCTGGAAAACAGAACATAGACAGAATCAACAATATTTCCAATGAAAAGCCATAACAAACTAGCCCAGTTCCATGTAACTAATTTCTGTTCTGTTCGAAGTTAGGTTAGCAATACTCATAGACATGTTAACTTTCCAATGAAAATTCTAAAAATCTGCTTTTAGTCTGAAGGTACTCAATTTTCAAAGACGGCAGGAATTTGAATTCTAGAGAATTTGTCAGTCTCTCTTAATATTTCTTTTTCTTTTTAGGATAAACTTTGGACTCAGCCAGTTACATAAAAAAACCTTTTTTTTAGATGAATTAAAATTATTACCGACAATATATATTAAGACAGACCAATGTCTTATATGTTAGGACAGACTAATGCTTTATAGGTGAGGACAGACCAATGCTTTATACATTAGGACAAATGCTTTATAATACTGGACCATATATATAACCATAACCCATACACAATCACCCTTTCATATTTGACAATGTTTCCTATACATTTTTAATAAATTGAACAAGTTTAATTTGTTTTCCTATGTCTTTCAGTGGTCTTAATATTTCAAGAAGACAAAATTTAGAGTTGTGGTTTTTTGTTGTTGTTGTTCTTGTTGGCGTGGGCTGAGTTTGAACCCGCCAGTCTCAGTGCATGTGGCCAGCACAGCAACCACTGTGCTACAGGTGCCAAGCCCCAAATTTAGAGTTTTGATTTTGGAAGGTTTGTCAAACATCAAAGGTCTAAAACATTGGTTCAAATAAGATTACAAGCTGAACGATTTTAAAGGAAATACATAGTCAAACGGATCACATGTAAATTCTTTCACAAATTCTCTTTTATGAGCTTCATTTAACCTATCCAGACAATCTACAAACATTCTAAACTTTCTTTAACTTTTGCCCAGCCTTTCACTTTCTTACACAACCATTCTGTTTCAGGACAAAATTTATCACACAAGATTCTTCCTTTACCCAATGCCATTCTCTTTTCTGTCTAATTTCTCTTACTCTCAAAAACTCACTTCCCACAAAACAGGATCCCAGTTTACTATGAAGTCATCCATTCACTCAGCCAAACTGATAATTAGAAGGTTTAAAAGGCAAGAATCTTATCCTTTAACAAAGACTCAGTTTCCCCAACAATTTAAATAACCAACTTATTACATTTTATAAATGAGAAACATTTTACAAGATATAACATTGATACAGGATTTTTCAACTCACGGATGGACAGGGAATCCCCATTTTTTAGGCTCAGCTGAGCTCTGACATCATACTCCCATCTCCAGGTAAAAACTCTCTGAGCCCAAACAAGGTCATAAATAAAGTCTGATTTATGATTTTTGATTGACTCAGGAGACCTATGGAAGAATGGCCCAGTGCTGCACCCAAATGAAATGCTCCTAGATTTATGAAGCTGACCTTAATTGGTCTGGGCAAAATAATGTCCTATAACACCATAATAGCTGGGGACTCTAACACTCTGCAACAGAACTGAACAAATCTTTTAAATAGAAACTGAACATCTAAGATACAAGGGACTTAAATGTAACCACAGAACAATTGAGCTTAGTAGACATATACAGAACATACTATCCCAAAGCTAAGGAATATATGTTCTTCTCATCAACTCATGAAACATACTCCAAAATAGATCATATCCTAGGACACAAATCAAATCTCAACAAAATTAAAAGAATTGAAATTATACTCCGTATCTTTTCAGACCACAAGGCAATGAAGGTGGAAACTCAACTCCAACAAAAATTTTTAGAAACTAAACAACCTTATGCTGAATGACAGCTGGGTCAATGAAGAAATAAAGAAGGAAATTATTAAATTCTTCAAACATAACAACAGAGAAGCCACAAGCTACCAAAACCTGTGGGACACTGCAACAATAGTTCTGTGAGGGAAATTTATCACATTAGATGTCTACCTCTGCAAAACAAAAGAAGAGCACATCAACACATGAATCACCTCCAGGAAGTGTGAAAGGAAAAGCAATTCAATCCCAAACCTAGCATAAAAAAAGAAATAACCAAAATTAAATCAGATATAAATGAAATCAAAAACAAAAAATTTTCAGAAAATTAATTAAATGAAAAGTTGGTTCTTTGAAAAGATAAATAAATTTGATAAACCCCTTGCCAGATTAACTAGAAACAGAAAAGAAAATCTCTAATAGCCTCAATTAGAAAAGGAAAAGGGAAATAGCAACAGATATCACACAGATACAAGAGATTGTACAAGAGATACACAGATACAGATCTCTGACTACTACAAGAAACTCTATGCCCAGAAATTTGACAATGTGGAGGAAATGGACTAATTATCTGGAAGCACATCACCTCCCTGTCATTAACCAGGAAGAAATAGATCTCTGGAACAGATCAATATTAAGCACTGAGATTGAAGAAACAATAAAAAACTTCCAACAACAACAACAAAAAACCCTGGACCAGATGGCTTCACACCAGTTTATCAAACCTTCAATGAAGAGCTTGTACCTATACTGCTGAACCTATTCCAAAACATGGAGAATGAAGGAATCTTCCCCAACACATTTTATGAAGCAAACATCATCCTGATACCAAAATGAGGAAAAGCCCCAACTAAAAAGGAGAACTACAGACCAATTTCACTAATGAATATCAATGCAAAACTACTCATAAAAATCTTAGCTAATAGATTACAGCTACACATTAAAAAAAATCACAATCAAGTAGTCTTTACCCCAGGGATACAAGGTTGGTTTAACATACATAAACCCATAAATGCAATTCACCATATCGATAGAAGCAAAAACAAACACCATATGATACTCTCAATAGGTGTAGAAAGACCATTTGATAAAATTCAGCATCCTTTTTTAACAAGAGCACTTAAGAAAATAGGAGGCATATTTCTTTTTTTTTCTTTTCTTTTTTTTAGAGACAGAGTCTCACTTTATCACCCTCAGGAGAGTGCCATAGCATCACAGCTCACAGCAACCTCCAGCTCCTGGGCTTAGCCGATTCTCTTGCCTCAGCCTCCCAAGTAACTAGATCTACAGGTGCCTGCCACAACACAGGCTATTTTTTTTTTTTTTGGTGCAGTTTGGCCAGGGCCAGGTTTGAACCTGCCAACCTTGGTATATGGGGCCAGCGCCCTACTTGCTGAGCCACAGGTGCCACCCAGGAAGCACATTTCTTAAACTGATTGAAGCCATCTGTGAGAAATTGACAGCTAATATTATTTTTTTTTTTTTTTTTTGAGACAGAGTCTCACTATGTTGCCCTCAATAGAGTACCATGGTGTCACAGCTCACAGCAACCTCCAACTCTTGGGCTTAAGTGATTCTTTTGCCTCAGCCTCCCAAGTGGCTGGGACTATAGGTACCTGCCACAATGCCTGGCTTTTTTGTTATTGTTGTTGTTGTCATTGTTAATTAGCTGGCCTGGGCTGGGTTTGAACCTGCCAGCCTCAGTTTATGTGGCTGACACTGTAACCACTGTGCTAGGGGAACCGAGACCACAGCTAATATTCTGAATGGAGTAAAACTAAAAGCTTTTCCACTTAGAAATGGAACCAGAGAAGGATGTCCTTTATCACCACTGCTGTTCACCATAGTTCCAGAAGTTCTAGCCAATGCAATCAGGCAAGAGAAGGATACAAAGGGCATCCAAATAGGGGCAGACGAGGTTAAACTCTTACTCTTTGCTGATGGTATGATATTATATTTAGTAAACCCCACAGATTCAACCACAAGACTCCTAGAAGTGATCAAGAAATACAGTCTCAGGGTATAAAATCAATGTTCTCCAATCAGTAGCCTTTGTATATGCCAGTAAGAGCCAAGTTGAGAAGTAAATCAAGTACACAGTTTCCTTCACAGTAGCTTCAAAGAAAATAAAATACCTAGGGATAAACCTAACGAAAGAGGTGAAGAATCTCGACAAAGAGAATTAGGGAACCCTAAGAAAAGAAATAGTAGAATACATTAATAAATAGAAAAGCATACCATGTTCCTGCCCAGGATGAATCAACATTGTCAAAATGTCTATACTAAATCTACAGATTCAATTCAATCCCCATGAAAATATAGCATCATACTTTGAAGATTTAGAAAAAAATAGTTCTTCATTTTGTATGGAACTAGAAAAAAAACCTGTATAGCCAAGGCAATTCTTCTTAATGAAAACAAAGCCAGAGGTATCAGTCTACCAGAAGTTAGGTTATATTATAGTATACAGTGATCAAAACAGCATGGTATTGGCACAAAAATAGAGACATAGACAAGAAAGAAAACCAGTCTCATCTCAACCATGAGATGAAATTCAACAAAAGCATACATTAGGGAAAAGAATCCCTATTCAATAAATGGTGCTGAGAGAACTGGATAATCACAACTGAAACTGGACCCAAACCTTTCACCACTTACTAAAAATTGACCCAAGATGGATAAAAGATTTAAATATAGGACATGAAATGATAAAAATTCTAGAAGCATGGGAAAAACTCTTGATGATATCAGCCTGAGGAAGATTTTATGAAGACAACTTCAGTGGCTATCATAACAATAACAAAAATAAACAAATGGGACTTAATTAAACTGTAAAGCTTCTGCACAGCTAAGAACACAACAATTAAAGTAAATAGACAACCTTCAGAATGGAAAAACATATTTGCATGTTAAAAATCTGACAAAGGGTTGATAACTAGAATCTGTAGAAAACTCAAATTTCATCAACAAACAAAGGCAATCTCATCTATCACTGGACAAGAGACATGAACAGAACCTTCTCTGAGGAAGACAGACTAATGGCTAACAAACATATGAAAAATGCCCATTGTCCAAAATCATTGAGGAAATTCAAATCAAAACCACCCTGAGATATTGCCTAACCCCAGTAAGATTAGCTCACATCTCAAAGTCC
>CAUYQV010137044.1:0-51208 GCA_963574575.1 Galagoides demidoff
TTAGAAAAGTATCTCAAGAATGGAAGAAAAAGTATCCAATGTACTCAACCCTACTATGAAACTAATTTATACGAGTTTAATATATAGCTTTCATATGAAATCTATAACCCAATTATAGCTCAAGAATATGGGGAAAAGGGAAATGGAGGGAATGGGAGGATAGAAGATGGGTGGAGGGAGGGTAATTGGTGGGACCACACCTACGCTGTATCTTACAAGGGTACATGTGAAACTTACTAAATGTAGAATATAAATGTCTTAACACAATAACTAAGAAAATGCCATGAAGGCTATGTTAACCAGTGTGATGAAAATATTTCAAATTGTATATAAAACCAGCACATTGTACCCCAGACTGCATTCATGTACACAGTGATGATTTAATTAAAAAAAAAGATTCAATTTGATGAGAATCTATAGCAACTGAAATTCTCATGCACTCTTTTGAGAGTGTGAGTGAGTACAATGGTCATCTACTGTTTGGTGATAACCACTGAAGCTAAATATACACACAGCTTTTACCCCAAAATTCTGCTTCTGGGTGTGAAAGACTATATAAGTGCACAAAAGACATTCACAAGAATGTACATTGTAGCTTTATTCATAATAGCTAAAAAAAAAAAACCCACAAAGTTATAGTATATTTCCAGTAGTCGTATAAAACAGACATAGCAATGAACAGAGCATATTACAGCACCCACACAATGTAGATGTATCTCATAAAAATAAAGTTGAGCAAAATATTCTAGACACAAAAGACTATAATACATAGTATTATCTGACCCCATTTTTATAAAGCTCAAACATAGTGAACTTTAGTGGTCAACATCAGGATAGGAGTGACCTTGTGTATGGGGGGGGGGAATTAGAGGGGAAGGTTGGACTAGAAGACAGCGTGAAGAGAACTGATGCTTGATATATTCTATTTTCTGATTGGAGTGATCGTTACATGGCCTTGTTCACTATGAAACTTTATGTGACAGTCTTTACGCACCTATGTTTGCTTACGTTATAATTTAAATCGTTGCCTTTTTGAAAAAAATCAAGTTCAGGAGAAAAGGGTGGCAATTACTGAACTATAGAGGACATATACTGCTCTCCAGCCAGACTTCACCTGTGGAAATTACACCATCTGAAAGTCGCTGAACAACAGGGACATCATCAAGAATGCAGAAACAATCAGTACATCACAAAAGCCACTGAGCCAGGACAAAGAACTAGTCTAGGACTTTTTGACTTTGAGACTAATGGTGAGGGCCACAGGTATAAAAGACAGATGGCAACACAGTTCTCCCAATTGTCAGATAGGACTTATTCTTTCAGCAGTGAACAGGTTGAAATTTGACCATAGAGTATGTCAAAAAAGTGGGCGAGTGGGGTGCAGTATTAAACATTATATGTTGTATTCAGCATTACACCACCATTATCTCCCTGGCATCTAAATTCTTGACCATAGTTATTTTTCCATAAGTGTTTGTTCATTTAAGTTGTATCTTTTTTTTTTTTTTTGCAGTTTTTGGCCAGGGCCAGGTTTCAACCCTCCACCTCCGGTATATGGGGCCGGTGCCCTACTCCTTTGAGCCACAGGCACCACCCTTAAGTTGTATCTTTAATAAAAATATTAGTTCTTACTGGATTTCTAGGATTCTTGGTAGTTGAAAAAGGAAGACAACTAGAAAAAATAAAGTTGAGGTGAACAGTCAATTTTCTTTCTTGTTGGCAAAAAGTCTAACAAAGTAATTATTTGATAATTTTGTAATTTTTACATTGTAAATATACACACTTATGCAGTGATTAGAAGCATTATTTTACCTGTTTTAAAAAAAAAAACTAAAAATGTTATTCTCTGTACTCTTAGAGACAATTTGTTTTCATTCAATCTCATTTGTTAAATCTTTTGTAATTGCCTATCTTTGTCCTGGTACTTCTATAAGCTGATTTATTTTTAATTTCTAATTTTTTTTTGAGGCAGAGTCTTGCTCTGTCACCCAGGCTGGAGTGCAGTGGCACAAACATAGCTCACTGCAACCTCTAACTGCTAGGCTCAAGCAATTCTCCTGCCTCAGCCTCCCTACTACCTGAGACTATTCCACCATACCCGGCTAATTTTCTTTTTTTTCATTTTTTGTAGAGACAACATTTTGCTATATTGCCCAAGCTGAATTGGAACTCCTGCATCAAGCAATTCTCCCAAGTTTGCTTCCCAAAGCTCTGGAATTGTGTGAGCCACTGTGCCCAGCCTAGGCTGATCTTTTAAAAGACTTTCCTAATTCTGATTTCATCGGCACCAAAGCTCTTCAGTCCTGTGCTTCCTTGATAGTAACAATTCTCTGTGCTCTGTTTCCCAACAGTGGCGTTGTTTCCTTGGAAGTATCTGCTACTGCAAAGGCCTTCCCACTGGCTGCCTTCTTAGCTACTAATGCCCACACGTGTTCCAGAAACTAACTCCATCTTTGCTGTCCTAAGTCCAATTTTGCCAATCTAAGTTCCTCTTCTGTCATCCTCTACTTATAATCACCTATTACAATCCTAATTGACCTCTTACTTTCATAGTTTCCTCTAGAAACATAAATGGTGCCTTATTTTTTATCCATTTTCATAACTTTCCTTACATTAAATGTAGTTACATGCATGATCACCTGCCCTTCTAAATTCTAGGATCCTAAGGCCTCAACCTTGTTAATTTGGTATTTCATAGTGAATCAGAGAATTTTACAGGTGCTCCATACAATTTGGTTTAATTTTGTTGGCTTAATTGGACTGAACCTCTTATAATTCCAAACTTTTACATATTTTGGATTACCCAGGAAAGTGAAATGCCATTACAATATCTACATCTACCACTGAACATCTCTATTCATTTTTTCCTATTTCTTCACTTAACAATGTTCACAATTGGCCAGGAGCCCGATGACTGAGAGATCTTCTTTACCAACATATGGCTAAACTGAATGATTGGTTTAATCATTCAGTTTAGTGTGCTGGACTTAAGTGTGCTCATTTAACTCTAATGAGGTCCACAGAGGTGAGCGTATGACTCATAACATGAAGTCATTTTTCCAATTAGCATTCTGACAAATGCATTAGGAGGAGAACCCTTTCAATAGATTTCCCCAGCTGCTGAGAGATCAGGTGTCAGAAGATTTTCAGCTTTGTTCTGCTGCTCTGGTCAAATAACTTTTTACCCAGACTTTGGCTCTGGATGCAGCTGGTGGTGATCATATGTCATCTGAGTCTGAGCCCAGTGTTAAAATGGTCCTCATTACAGCATGGTGACTGAAGAAATTTTAAGAGGGATCAGTTGTAACTTTTGATTGAGTCATTAGCCTTTAAAAAATGAGATTTTTCCATATAGTATAGCACAAAAATATGTTTTTAAGAACCACCCACTTCATAAGGTTTAGCGATTGGTATAAAACACGTATTTTTAAGCATAATAAAAAGGACTAGAGACACAGAGGTTATCTTACAATAACACCTAATTCTACTTTGACCTTTCATCACCTTTGTATTCAAAGCCAAAGCATATGTTCTCATTTGTACACAAAAAAGGAAAGGATTTCAAAATCATTGTCTCTCTTTTTTTTTTTTTTTTTCAAAAATCATTGTCTCTTTTCCAATGCTTTCAAACAGTAGTGATGTATAGGGATTCTCCTTTGAGCAAGGCTGTGGGATGCTCCCAGTTATGTAGGAGAATGGATTGAGGTTAATGGTCTCCATTCTTCAAAGTTTGATGTTCAAGAATGTACGTTAGCATCTTGGAGAAATCTGAATTATGTGCTTAAAAATGAAAGATAATTTCTTATATATATCTTTTTTAAAAAATAAGAAAGCCTAGATTATCTGCAGCAGTTTCAATATCATCTTTCAAGAAATTAGAAATTGCTGTTTTTTTATAGGACAATTCAAATTTATTTATTTTATTTGGAGTAGCAAGTATAATTCCAATAGCAAAATGAGGTCTTTTCTAATGATAGGGATCTTGGGTTGTGACTTCAGAGACGGAAAATTAAACTTTACTAAGTGTAAGAGATAACTTTTTAAAGCATCTAGTATAGTGCCTTGCCATTAATACATATAATAATGGGAGTACTATTATGTTATTTATGTTATTATTTGTTACTACTAAAATAACAATTTCCTAGTTAAATTAAAAGTGCTTTACAAAAGAGTAAGTCAACATCATTTTCTTCCCTCTTTTAGCTCATCAAATCTAAATTTTTATATCTTTTAGAAAACCTTTGCAAAGGTTTTACTATTTTATTATGTTTTGTCATCGATTTCAACAACCTTATATTTTTAGTTAATTTTAGTTATATTTTTGAAATTCACTTATTTAATTTTATTTAAATTGACTAATTGCATATATTTTTCACATGCAACCTTATATTTTGAAGTGTATGCACACTGTGGAATGTCTACATAAAGCTAATTAACATGTATTACCTCACATGGTTATCATTTTTGTGGTGACAACACTTAAAATCTACTCTCTTAGCATTTTTTAAGGATACAATATATTATTGTTAACTATAGTCACTATGCTGTACAATAGATTTCTTGATTTTTCTCCTCCTATATGAAATTTTGTATCCTTGGACCAGCATCTTCACAACTCCCAGCACTACCTACAGCTCCTGTGATGCCCACCATTCTACAATCTACTTCTATAAGTACAACTTTTTCAGATTCCACATATAATTGAGATCATTCAGTATTTATCTTTCTGACGTGGCTTATCTATTTATCCATTAGTGGACTCTTTGATTGAGTCTATATCTTATGTATTATGAACAATAATAATATATACTAGTATATTAATAATAATAATAATAATAATATTCTCCCAAGAGCAAAATTTTTTGAAAATTAAATTTACTAACATATTTATCATGCCACTCACAAAATCCATGGATCTTTCATAAGATTTTAGAGAAATTGTATTATGCTGCAATTTACATTCTAAGAGAGTAAATTTAAAAAATAATTATACTAAATTTATTGACATAAAAGATAAGGATAAATAAAAAAGTTGGGTAATTCACCAACTTTATAAAGATGCCATATTCAAAAGCCAGAGGAATTTTATTTCCTTGGGTATAACTCAAAAAGAAAATAGTTTCCAGTATTCTTCTGCAGGATACTACTCACAACAAATTTAATCCCAACGCTGGTAATGTCCTGTAGACGTTTGGTTTCCAAGAGTTGTTCTTATGTTTTATCTTACTTTGTCACTAAGACTACATTTCAGAATATTTAATGCATTCTACTAGCAAGAGAGAGTAGCCTGTATCAGGTACTTTTAGGATTTACAGGAGAGTGTTATAGATAGTTATTGTTATAATTATTCAATGAGTACAATGCCCATGTGTAAAAAAGGGCATACAAATTAATCAATATATTTCTTATAAAATAATATATGTTTTCCAGAATGAAATGTATATTGAAATTAGGACTGAAATTTAGAACTACTTCTCCTCTAAACATCAACATACTCCAACTGCTACTATTTTTCTTCTCCCATAAGAAAATTATTTAATTAATTATGGTGTTTTAAAATCTGTTTGTCAATAAGTTAAGTATGATTACTTATGTCTCTGTTATACATAATAAAATGAGTAATTCTGCTAGGAATAGAAAAGTAGAAATGTAGTAAATAAGAAGCAAAAATAATGTGCTTTAATGAAAATGTAAGGTAAAAGTTGAGCTCTATGTTTCAAAACATCATTCACAATAAGCTTCATATTATTCTAAAAAACAAAAGTGTGGTTGTTATATTTCAATTTTTATTTAAGACAAAGTACATCATTTTAATGAGCCACAGATTTTTCTTGCCTCTTATGGCATCTAAACTGTTAGGGTGGGAATTCACACCATGGTTTGAAAAAGAATTCTTGACTCAAGGATTAGGATAGGTTTAAAGCAAGACGTTTATTATATTTTTCAAAAAAGGAAAGGGCATGGCACCAAAAAGTGAAAGATGTATCAGCCACAGATGTGAGGGGTTTGGGCTTTTTATTGGGCTTATAAAGGGTAAAAAAAAATAGTTATGGCTGAAAAGTGATAACAGGAAGTGGCTATGTTTGTTTCTTTTTCTCTGCTTAGCTGGCTTTATCGAACTTCTCAAAATGTGGTCTGGAAGATGTAGGGAAGGGTCACACTCCTGTCTGCTCAGTAGTCTTCAAGTGCTGTAAAACAAACTCTTACTTTTCTTAATTTCAGATTAATATGAGGGTACAAATGATTGGGTTACAATGCTTGCATTTGTTGGGTAAAATTCCTGTTGTAGTTATGTCCCACACCCAGGAGATGTGCCATGTGGACGCTTATATTGTTCCCATTAATTGGTAGTACATTGAGGCCACCTCTTTTCCCACCTTCTGCTTCCCACCTGCCCTCTCCCCCCTATCTCTAACTTAAATTGGATTCAGTTTTTCTCTTGTGTGGACATGTATTAGTTTGCCTTCTGGCTTTATTTTAGTATTGAGTACACTGGATACTTGCTTTTCCATTCTTGTGAAGCTTTACTAAGAAGAATGTGCTTCACACAATCCAGGTTAATACAAAAAATATAAAATCACCATTTTTTCTTATGGCTGAATAGTACTCCATGGTAAACATATACCATAGTTTATTAATCCATTCATGGGTTGAAGGGTACTTAGAGTTGTTTCCACAGGTTGGCAATTATGAATTGAGGTCCAATAAACAATTGAGTGCAAATGTCCTTATGATAAAATGACTTTTTTTCTTCTGGGTAGATGTCTAGTGATGGGATTGTGGGATCAAATAGAAGGTCTATTTCGAGTTCTTTGTGAGTTCTCCATAATTCTTTCCAAAGAGGCTGTATTAGTTTGAAGTCCCTCCAACAGTATAAAAGTGTTCCCTTCTTTCCTCTAAAACAAACTCTTAAAGACAACAAGTTAAACCACACAGAGGGCTAAGCAAAAAAAGGGGAAGTTGTGTGTTGTGATTTTTTTCTTTTTTCTTTTTGTTAATTTATTAGTAATGCCAGCCTTTCCTAAGCTGTGTTCATGTACAACAGAATACTATAACTATGATACTATGCTGAAAACATTGACACATTTTCTGACAATAATAACAGCTACATAGGGATGTGCAAACTATGGCACACTGCATCCAGCCCATGACCACTTTTGTAAATAAAACTTTATTGGAACATAGCTATGTCCATTCCTTTGTTATGTCATATTATGTATGGCTGCTGTCTTGCTACAAAGACACATTAGTTAAGTAGTTACAACAGAGAACAGATGGCCCACAGGGTCAAAGATATTTACTATTTTACTCTTCACAGAAAAAGTTTGTTGATCTTCTGAAATGCATCTTTAATTTCTCTAAAACATTCAATACACTATTTTAATCGTATTGAAGTTAATTAGACCTAATTATTAAGGGATTATGGTCTCAAATATCAAAAACTTTAAGTCAAAATGTTGTAGGCAAACATATAAACAGCTGATTCATTCCTGCCATCTAAATCAAGTTGGAAAATTTAATACCGGAAAGTTGAAAATACGTTGTCTACTCTGATTCGTATTTGAGGAGAGAACTTCTAAATACCTTCCTATACTAAAGATAATACTGTATTATAAACTTAGAAATATTTCAAATACTATGTGGTTTCCTTCAAGTTACTTCATTCCATATAGTTATGCATACATTTTTTGAATTACCATTTACCCTTTGAGAAGGCTGTATTTTAAATAAATTTTGCTCTGATAAACACGTTTCTTCAAAAATCATGCCAATAAATTAAGTTAAACCATTGTGATGTGGGAATTTTTCAATTGGTGAGGAAAATACTTAGATAAAAACTTAGTACCTAGAGAGAGCACACTAGAGTAGTAGGGTATATGTTTCTCTGTGACCTAAAATAGACACACGGGAATTCTATCTTGCTCATTGTATAAGAGAACACTTTATCTAACTTTCTTTTTACCAAGACATGTAGAGAACAAAATATAATCTCAGACCTCTGAGCATCAATTGCCTGAAACATTCCTTAGAATGAAGCTACCAGTTATCTAGACAATATTTGAAATAGTAAAAAGAAGCCCTCTGGGAAATTGTTGCTTTGGGCTTTTCAATCTTTATGAAAAGGGAGGAAAAGTAAGTATCTTTTTAAAAGTAAAGCAATTAGGTTTTCAGAGTAGCAGTCAGGAGAACTCAATTTGGCCTTTAAACAAAAGAAAGATATGCTTTTAATTCTGTCTAGAAATGGGTTCTCATTACCTGGGAGAAGATGAAGCTAATTGAGCTGATTGATGTTTTACCACTGGACCCTACCCTTTCATGCATCAGAGTCAGAGTCCCTAGGCTCAGACTCTCTTCTATCCAGCAGCCACCTTAAACTTCTAGTAAAACACATTAGTTACAAAAATTATTATACCTACATCTCTGAGCTACATTTACTAAGCTTGTGCTAAAGGCAGGGAGAGGAAGTAACTCTGTAAAATAATTTTAAAGAGGTTCATTTGAGCCTATATAAGTAGTCATGGCCCTCAAACCCAAGGATCTTTGCATAAGTGTCCCCAAGGAAGTTGGGTTGCAGTTTGGTTTTATACGTTTTATGGACACATTGATCATAGTTAAAATCATAAATCAATGCATAGAAGGCACATGGAAAACCTTCATAAACTTCTTGTTACTCTTGAATTAGAGTAACCAGCAAACCTTTGTATTTCTTGTTAAACTTGGCAAGAGTGGAAGTGAAATCAGGGACATGTTAGTCCATGTTTATGGGGATAGTGCCATGAAGAAAATGGGTTAAATATTTTTTTTCTGAGGGGAAAGAAAACATTACTGATCTTAAAGCATTACTGGTCAGGGTGGCCAGTAACAAGCAGAACTGATGAAAACATTGCAAAGATTCATCAAGTTGTGCTTTAAAATTATCCACAGACTTTGAGAGCTTAGCAAACCAAGTAAACATCAATAGATAAATAGGAAAATATTAACTGAAAATCTTAGTATGAGAAAGATGTGTGTACAAATGGTTCTATAATAGCTCATTGATGAACAAAAGCGAAGGAGAGTTGAAGTTTGCCAAGACGTTTTGTAGAGGCAAGATGATGTTTTTGGCCATGTTATCACTGGTGATGAACATGGGTGCACCAATATGACCTTGAAACAAAGCATCAAAATGCTCAAAAGAAGTTAGCCAACTCTCCATGACCAAAAAAGTTTTTATCTCTTTATTAAGAGTAAAAGCAATGTTGCTAACTTATTTTTATATCAGATGGATTGTTCATTATGAATTTGGATCAGCTGGACAAACAATTAACTAAGTTTACTGTTTAGAGGTGCTGAAAAGTCTGCATGAAAAAGGTAGATGAAAACAACATAAACTTTTTGCCACCAACTCATGGCTCTTGCATTACAACAATGCACCAGCTCCCACAGCATTGTCCATGAGGGAGCTTTAGTCATTAAACAAATAGCTATATTGGAACATTCTCCCTACTCAGGTGATCTGAATCCCACTGGCTTTTTTTCTTTACCCAGAGATAAAGGAAAACATTTGGACATGAAGTGCAATACAATGGCAGTTCTGATGGCCATTCCAGAATGAGTTACAAAACTGCTGTGAGGTGTGAATTAGTGCTGGTGTCAGTTCATGTCTTCCCAAGGTGAGTACTTTAAAGGTGACAATAGTAATATTCAGCAAATAGGTTTGTAGCATTTTTCTAGAATGAGTTTGCAAACTTCATTGTGAGACCCTTTTACATTTATGATAACTCTTTTAGAAGCTAATATAGGTGAAGTATAACAGGTATAATGAATAGTGATATGCCCAATACAGTGATTAATGAAGGAATTTTCTTAAAAATTCATTCTATGTGTGGAAAGTTTTAAAGAACTAGGAATATTTAGCGTCATCCCTAAAATATTTACAGGATATGAAAAAGGTGTTTTTAGATACCTAAAGGAATGCCATTAATAAAAGGTATTGAAGTTGTTTTTAGGACTCCAAGTGAAAGATAAGATTCATTGCATAAATGTTTCAAGCATACTAATTTTTTTTAAGCATAAGACAATACATGTATGTACTTATAACTAGGTAAGATGAAAGTAGGAACCAGTTGAGTTTCCTATCACCAAAGCCATCCCAGCAGAGAGGTGTGGCCTGACCAGTAACTATACTGGAGATTACAGTGTGGGCTGTAACAGTTCATTGATGAACAAGTCAGCCAACAGAACAAGTCAACCAAAGCCATCCCAGCAGAGAAATGTGGCCTGACCAGTAACTATACTGGAGATTACAGTGTGAGCTGGGTGGCTAACTTAGATGGATTTCAAAAGGATTTAGATTTGCCAGGTTATCTCACAAATTACTCTTCAATCAGATGCAACAGACAAGCATGTTCAAAATAAAGAATACAAATGTGAACTATACATCTCAATACTTACATTGTTAATGTTGTATACTAATTTGTGGAAACTAGACCAAAAAGGAATAAACAAAGACTGGAGTAAGTGTCTTTACATGAACCAGTTCAACTCAAAAATATAAACTGAACATTGCAATGTTACAGATTAAACTGGATGATAGGGATTTATTTTCTCTAATAGTATAGTACACACACCAAGGAAAAGCTTTCCCTCAGACATGGTAACTTTTACCACACTTTATGATAGATAACACTTTGACATTAAAAAAAAATCTGGCTCCAGAAATTTAAAACAATAAAGGTGCTTTAATTAGCCACAAGGCATTTCACTTCTTTTGTAGAAATAAATCCCTCCATTAGATATAATAGCAAAAGTTAAAAAGAAAATAATTTTAATAGAGCAGTTGATTAGAGCAACAACATCCGGGTTGCTCAGGATATTACTAAGTGAATGAGAGAGAAGGTTAGATCCTTTCCTTTTGCTCAACATGTGGTGTGGACACTTCCTCCCCTTCACCTCAGTCCCATCCACAGCATTACATTAGACAAGACATTGAGACTAGAATTATTGAGTGGTTTTGTGTTTGAGATTCTGGTCGTTTCACTAAATGCTTTTTAATGAATGCTTTAATGCACTTTTTAATCTATAGCTTTTCTACTTCTTTAACTCCAGAGATTAAAATTTACGAAAGAAATAGTACAATTCTTTTTAACTGCCAGATTTTATTTTTAATTACCTTATTTATCCATTAATATTTTAAAATAATTATTCTTGGCTTACTGTTAAGACAATATTTCTAGAGTCAACATTCCTATAAATTGATGACTTATTAGAGGAAGTAATAGTATACAAATATACTTGTACATTAAAGCAGGTATGAATTTTGAAATGGGTTTTACTTATGTCAGGAATACAATGCAAATGCAAATATTCCCCTGTGTAAAACAATAGCAAATGAAAGGAAATAAACATAAACTACTGATTCAACTGATTGCAATCAATGCTGGTAAGGACGTAGAAGTAGACAGTTTACAAATTTTCAGGAAGGTTACACAATACCCATCCACTCTATAAGACGACCAAAAATAATACTGATCCAGTGTTTTGGATTATTTAACATGTCTCCAATAGATCCACATGCTGATGGGTCTTTATTTATATCCTATGATTAATGCCTTCTTTGCAGGTGTGTTACTTGTCTGATAGGGAACATTTAGGACAATTGCAAAATAATGTTTAAAATTTCTTCTTTTAAAAAAATTATTTTCTGTTTTATTTCTGTAGCCCTCCTCTCACTTGTTAACCGTTCGAGTTGGCTTCTAAAAATTAGTAGAATAATATACTTTTGACAAATTAAGCTAATAGACTATCAGGCTCTTTTAAAAAATTCTCCTATCTCTGCTACATTTTTGACAATTATAGTATTCATCAGAAAAGATAAGACATTTTGGTTTGTACAATTATTATTGATTTGCTTTCACTTTTTAAATATGCCCTCGGAGTAACATAGTGCTCTGGTGTTATTACTCTATCAAATTTACAGGCGTTTTTGCAAAGCAATTCTGATCTCAATCTGGATCGTTCAAATACGGTGGATTGATAATCAGTAAAAAAATCCTATCTAAATTTTTTATGTATATATAATCTACATCATATATATTGGTTTAAGCATTTGTCCTGATAACACATTCTCAAAGAGCATATTCTGAAGACCAGGTTTCATTTTTTAAAACTGTAAATTGAAAAGTAAAGCTTTCTGATATATTTATGAGGTGGACAACGTTATAGTGAGTTAGAAATACTGCTTTTCCCTCGCTTCAAAATTCCCTAAACATACTATATGCATTCTTACTGGTGTACATATCCCAAGTATTAATGCCACATACACTAAGAGATAATAAAAAAGTGGTTTTGTTATCTAGTGAGCACTATAGCAGATGTGTTTCAGCAAATGTGACCAAATTAAACCAGAAGAATTTTTAAACAGTTGATGATGATGTGGAAGGATAGGAAATTAATACTTTCCACTTTTAATAATTGGACTGTACTTGTTTAGCATACGTATGTAGTTGACATTTAGGATTGCCTATTTCTGGGTAATTTCTTATATGTTCCTAATCATAACTTTACATTACTGCTTGGGCTTCCATAACAATTTACCAAGCTTCAGCAAAATATATGTTGTGGCATAAATTCCTAAAATATCACTATAAGTGTTTTCACTTTTGTTTTTGGTTTACCCCTAAAAATTCTGTTTATGCCTGTGTGATGGTGTCCTACATAAGGGCACAGAACAAAGATGCCCGAATGGGCTAAAATTTGGTCTTTACTCCATTCATTAAGCCTTGGATCCTCTCCTTGGGCTTCACTGACTATGGAAGAGGGAGATTTTTCTTTGGTAAAAGACGGTGTCATGTTGCCAAGCATTGTACAGAGGTCAGTCCACACAGATACCGCGTAATTTCTGTTGCTTACATCCAGAGACAGGGTCTTTTTCTGCATCACACAAGTGTGAAGTATAGATCATCATTATCACAGTTTCTCCAGTGATTCAGCAGAGTGCATTGCCAAATGAAAAGAAGGAAGGAATGCAGAAACCCAGAGAGAAGGAAGAAGTTAAATTATTTGATTTTGGATTCAAAAACAATCTTTGAAATTCAAGAAAGATACTATAGCTTTGATAGGAAATGCTTTGATATTATAAGAGTCTAGTTTTGGGGTTTTTTTTTTTTTTTTTAGTTTCAAAAGGCTAAGACCTGAAAGATATAAAAAGATATTGAAAATAGAGTAGATGGAAAGCTGAACTAACCTAGAAAAGAAGTAAATGTCCTCAATGTTAGCAGAGAAAAGACTATTTGGATGGAAGAATACAACTTAGACACCAATAGGGCCCCGCTAAGGGACATCTGCTTCATCCTTTCCTCCAGGCTCGTTTGCAGAGAAAGTGGAAAATGGATATTTGGGATCCTAAAAAGAATGAAACTTATTTTTTGACTTTCAAAACAAGACCAGGGAAATGACACACCTTGCAGAGTCTGTGGGCCTCAGATGTTGTACAACAGCTCTACAGCTGACGTATCAACGATGTACCCAATAAGAAGTGGATTAAAATACAACAGGATGCTTTCCTGCAGCTACGGAACAACTTTATATCCAGAACATTTTTGTGTGGTTCTGAGAGAGAGGAATCAAAGGGAACTGTCAGATATGGTGATAGGAGGAATTTTGATATACTAAGGACATGGACACCAGACAGTGCAACCAGCTCGAGCCATTCTAAGACAACTCCTGCACTAGTACTCAGACTCTGTGTGAACCAGGAAAACTGTAGACAGAGAGAGTAGAGAGAAACTCATTTGACTGAGAAAATTCCACATCAATTAAAGCATCTTCCTCTACTTGTAAGGAAGATATTAAATTTAATTATGGATTTAATAAAGAGAGTTGTACTTTCCATACCCCCCTTTGAAAATTCATACTCTACCAAAGGATACCAAAAAGCACTGCAGAAGAGAATCTGCGGTTGTTTTTAAACAACCTTTAACGTATGATTGCATTTTCCAATATTCTGTTTACCTACAACTGTTTTGGGGGGGCCTTGGCTGTCATCCCAGTTTATTCATTTATGATCACACCTTGAGAAATATTATCATTTTTCTGGAGACATCGTCACATGCAAGGTGAGGAAAATGAATTCAAACAGATGAACTGACTTGTTCGATTTGTGACTGAGCAAGGCCAAAATGAAAACCTCCAGATTTTGCTCCGGTAATGCTCTTTCCAGTTCGTATTACTCTCCCATGAAAAGTGGGATATCTACCTATATCCTGTAGATATGTGAGCAGCAAATACATTTCTGCAAGCTCACATGTATTTACATCCATTGATCAATTTTAGAAATATTTCTTTAAGGTGAAATATTGGTTAAAATAATGATCCTGATCTTCAAAACAATCACACTCTCACAGCAAATAGACCCAGATAAAGGAAACAAATTCAGTTACAGCAGTGTCCCAAAGCGTAAAATGAAACATGGCCTTAGGAATCATCACTGCATATTTAAAAATAAAATCTTTTTTCTTGAATGTATTTGCGTAGTAAAATCATTTAATTATAATGTGTGAATGTGTATATAATGACATCTGTGAGAACACAAAATCTCTCAGAAATTTCACCTAAAGAGAGATTGTAGATAAAATACAAGAGATTTTTATTCTGGGTGAGAAAAAGCTGACTAAAATATTTACGTATTAATATCCTATTGCAAAGATCACTGTTAGCTCATTGGCCTTAAATTATTCACTAAGCTCAATTCAATGGTTATTATTTTTGGCTTCTGCAGTCAGACCTTATAAATACATTTCTAAGGTCACACACTCTACTTTTCATCTAAATCTTTCTCCACCTTTTCTCTTTTAAAAGAGAACATTAAATGAAATTAGCTGACATTCAACCTTAGTGAGTCAAACCCTTTTTGAACCACAAATGAAACTACAAAGACATTATGTTTTTATATTATTAAAGAGTAATACAGAAGCCAGGAAATAGGAGATTTTAGTATCAACTTTAATACATGCTATTTTTTAAATGGCAATTTCAACAGTACATCTCTTGTTTGGGAACAAAAATTATCATATCAAAATAGTGTTTCTAAGCTGATTTTTCAGATTACTCAGTTATCTTAAATCACTCATTGGCCTTTCTTTTCAGCATCTTTGCACAGTAGATACTTGTAAGATTTCTGTCCCTGTGTCTTATCAACTATTGACTGAGCTATGACATGCAGTGGTCTGAAAAGTAGAAATCTCAGATCACTGTGGGGCTGGAAGGACCTTTTTGTTTTGTACCACTCAAATTTCACTCTGCTTTAAATCAAAACACGGAAAAGGATATATCTTGTCATAGTGGGGGGCACAAGGACCTGCTGAGAATAGCCTGATTCAGATCAAAGAGTCAATGCAGAATTTAGAAATAAGTGTCCTTTTTGCCTACGAACCAGTTTAGGCACCTAAAAGATGAAACTAAACTCTTGACCTCTAATTGATCTTGGGAAGTCAGCTCCCATTTATGCTTCAGGCAGGTTACCTGTGATGTCAAGTAATCTCACATTACCAACCACAAGGACCAGCGAACTGTATTTCATTCTACAGAGTGTGCAATATACTTTCCAGCTCTTGGTATTTGGGGCATTCTCTCTGAGTCAAATGCTGTGTCATTTTTCTGTGCTTCTCCATACCTCTAATTGTTCCTGCCTGATCGAGGTACCTCCTTTCATGTCTAACTTTGCAAGTTGTATCTAATCATGAAGTCATCTGATGAATATGTGAATGTCATCTGGGTGGTAAACATTATCAATAACACTGCTCATGTTTTCCAAGTCTAAAACTGAGCCTCCAAGCTTCCAGAAATGTTTGTTTCTCTACTTCAATACCATTTCTCTTCAAAATAAGTTATCTTTGCTTTGCCTCCAGCCGGACCTCACATTAACCTTTCCCCCTGTATTTTCAACTCCCCATGGCCACTCTCTCAAACTTTTTCTTGGCTCGTGAATCTCTTTTGCATTTCCTCTTAGTTCTCTAAGGAGCACTGAAGCTCTTGCTGCCAAATGGATAGGCTGCTTTTTAAGGCACAACATTAAAAGAACAAACACTTGTGAATGAGAAGAACCAAATCTTCAAGAAAGAATTCATTAGCACATGCCGTGGGAAGCCTGGAGGGCAAGCCGTGTCTACACAAAGTAATAGTGGTGGGGCATCTGGACAACTAAATAGGATTTTGATTGTTAGAAAAAAAATTATAGCTGATCATCAAGATACTGTGCCCACTAGGAAAAAGGTATGTTGTTTAAAAGAGCAATAGAGGTAAGACTACGTGGAATCTATAACTCTAAACATAGGATGAAAAAAAAAAGGAAGAACGTAGATGTTTATTCAACAAATAGGAAGTGCCTATGAAATGCTAGATACGGTGCTGAGTCCTGGAAATATGAAGTGAGCAGGGAGAGAACTTAACCTTAACTTGGGTAGGAAAATGCTTCTTTGAGCACTTGACCTTTAAGCTAAAATTCTAAGTCAACCCACAGATGCTTTGGAAAGCATTACAGTGGATGGAGCCGTATTCTCTATCGATAGATCTTTCACCTATTTATCCATAGTTTGGGGGAAGTACCCCTCACTAATATCTAATTGCATTCTCTGTGATTTCATGGTCACTACACCACCACGTAATTACTAAGTATCCTCCAAGGTATCACAAAACTGGAAATCAGACAACTTAGGCCCCAAACAAATATGCTAGTTACAGGAATTATACACCTATACAGTCAGTTAATAAATTGACAGATTGTCTTAAACATCAGAGCTTTTAATGACATTACTCGGGTAAGAACTGTAAATCTGGGTGTAGAGACTATATTCCAGGCAGAGCGTCAGAATTCCCTGAGCAGCCAGTGTAGCTCATACCCACTCTGCATTCTCTGATTTAACTACTGAACTTGGTACCATAGGCACGGAGCACCCTTCTGAGAGGCCGCATATCATGGAGGTGAACAGGGCAGGCTCAGGTACCAGCCACCTGGATTTCCAGACTTATGTTATCACTTAAATGGTATACGTCCCTAAGCAGGTTACTTGATCTTTCTTTGCTTCTGTTACCTCACCAGGGACAATCAGCAAACTATTATCTGCCTCTGTGTCTTTTAATTCCACTTCTGTGTGTCCCAACATGTCATTATTCTTGTATTTCTTTCCAGTTGCCTGAATTGATCTGTATTTTAACCTGTCCTTTCAGTTATTAAGTAATTATTATTTTCTTTCCTAAACGTTTGAAATTATTCCTCTTCAAATCTACCTGGTCATTTCATATAGCATTATTTTGGTTGTTCATTTTTATAATTCCATCTTTTTTATTTTTACATATTTTCCTTAGGGTTTTTTTTTTTTTTGTATGTGTCAATTTCAGCATAAGGAATCTCTGAGGGGACAACTACTATCCCCTACTGTATCTTTGCCTTTTTTTTTTAATAAACATTTTTTTTTTATGGAAGATTTAGGTTCACAGCAAAATTGAACAGAAGTACCCAGATATTCCCTACTCCCTCTGCCCCTCACACATGCACAGCCTCCCCTATTACCACAGTCCCCTAGCAGAAGGCTACATTTGTTGCAACTGTTGAACCAACATTAACACATCATTACCATCCATCGGGAACATCAGGGTTCATTCTGGGTGTTGTACACTCTACAGGTTTAGACAACTCGGTAAAGGCATGCTCTCATCATGAACAGCATGAACATGCACCCAGCTTCCTCTGTGCTCTACCTGTTCACACCTCCCTCCTCCCAACCCCTGGCAACCGCTCAATTTTTTGTATGTCGGGTGATATTTTAATGTAAGCTTTAATTTATTTGTTTAAATCCCTCAAAATTCTCAAGACAAATTGGAAATGCTTCCTGAAGAGAGGGTTTACATTTACTTCTGTCAGGAAGCCGAAGTATATGGCCAGCTCGGGAACACTCTGGCCGTCTTCAGGGGCCCTGGCTCGTGGCTATCTCAGTGTGGTTCTTCCTTTTTGCATCTGGATGGAAGCTGACTCTCCATACCGCAGGGCTCATATGAGCTTTTCTCTCCAGCAGCCCCACTTTCAACTTCTGCTCACAACTTCATACCTATGTTCTAGTTTTAGCTTGGGATTTTGTTTCATTGAGATGTCCTTGGAGAGTTGACTTTCTTCAAACCCAGAAATTTCACTGAATATGTATTTTATCATGACGATAGTACATTTTGTTTAAAGTTCTATTGAGAGCATTTAATCTTTTTTTCAGTAGTGTCTAATCTGCTGTTTAATTTGTCTATTGCATTTCTTATTCCAATTATTATATTTTTTCATTTGGAGACGTGATAAATGAATTTCTTTCTGCTGGCCCATTTTTCAAGAATTGCTTATATTTCATAATATTTTCAATGCCTTCTTTCCATTTCCTCACACATACATGAAAAGACATTTATATTCTGTATTTGACAACATAACTGTCTGCATATTTTGTGAGTTTGGATGGGGAGCTTGAAAGGTCATTAACTCTCACTTATGTGGCTTGGGACTTATGCATTTGTCATTTAAAAATGGTGAACTCATGGTTTTTGAGCTTTATTTGTAGGTACCTGCTGTGGCCTGAGTTTGGTGTTCCTTCCTAGAGAGGATTTATGTTGCCTTTTTCTGGAAGCCAAGGCCACTTTCAACCAGTAACTACTTTAAAGTTTTCACTAGACATGTATTGGAACTCATAGATGGGAGGAGCTCTAGCTCAGAGTAGAAATTTGCAGTTAGAATTTTCCAGGGATTCTGTTTTCCTTTGATATGGTCCGGTATGTTCTAACATCAGCCAAAATTGCTCTTTCTCTCTTTCTGGAAGAGTTTTTCCCACATATCCACCAAAAAGAGGGGCTGCTTATTTCCCTATGATCATGTGCTCTTATAGCTGACTTCATAAGTTATTCTTACCTTCCTCACCATGTCAAACATTTATTTAAGAGTATTATTTCCTTAGTATCACACGCTTGGTTTTCACTGCCATAAATAAAAATCTTCTCGGCAACTTCCTTCAGAAAGGCTTCTCTTTTAGTTAGTTGCATGGGGCACAGTTTAAGCATAGTTATCTTTACATATAGATTATGACTAATATGAATTCAGGGACTCTGTCTCTCTCTGTAATTTTACTTATGTGAATTCTAAAGTGCTATTCTAATGTACTACTCATTCCAACATATATTTCACATGGTACCATTTTCATGAAATCTTTTCTAAACTTCTCCGAAGTCCTTTGAACCATTATATATAAGGAATTGCAACATTTTTTTCTACCCAGATCCAGTTCTTAGTAATACTGCCTCAGCAGAGCATCCAAACAGATAGTCCAGAAGATCAAGTGATCTATTTTTTTTTCATCTCATTTGAATGGATCCCTCAATGGTGGACATATAACACAAGACTAGCAATCATATTCTGTTTCTGAGAAAACAGAAATCTAGTTACACAGAACGTCTGGGAAATGTAATTGTTTGCCTATTAGTTTCCCACACAAGGAGAAAAATAAAACACAATTAAATTGAAGTGGGATGAAGGGGAAAAAAGTAAAAAGAGAGGGGAAGGAGGGCTGGGGTTGGTTAGCTCTCACCTAATGGGCTCAGTGGAAGGGCGTACAGCACAACTCCCTGAGTCAATGGCTCATTACAACCTCAACTTTGCCTAACAAAAATGCAGACAATGTAACCCAGTCATTTGTACCCTCATATTAATCTGAAATAAAAAGAAATAATAAAAATAAAGAAAGTCTGGGAAATGCAAGAAAGAGAATAGTGATCATTCAGGAATGAGCTTCTTAAAATTAAATTAATATCTGTTACATTTCTTCACTGCCATTTTCTTGACTACTTATATTATTTAAAACAAGGAAAGAGTTTAAGTGAAAGTCTAGTGATTAAGCTTGTAGGCTAAGCAAACACTAGGCTCTAATCTCAGCTACATCGTATACTAGTTTAGACTTTAGATTATTTAACTACTTTACTTTGGCTAGCGTATTGCATGATGGGATAAACTACAGCATTCCATCCATAGAATTGTGGCAATTAAATGACTTAATGGACTAAATATTTGAAACAGCTCACAACACACAATAAGCATTTAATAAATATTATGTAATTGGTTAGTATTTTATACATACCAGGTGTCTGCAGAGGACATGGTCCACAGTTCATGGTTCAAAAATATAAATTACTTTCTGTATCCCCTCTCTGTACTACTTATCATTTTGTCATTGTTTATGAATCTATACTCATCTTCTTTTTTCTAATATCAATCTTGTATTTCCTATCTACATTTACTTTCTCTTTTTATTCAAAACTTCCCTCTCAAAACCAGAGGTAGAAGAAGTCTTAGCACTATTAAATAAAAAGTCTGACTGTATCCGTTTCACACAAATTCTATACATTCACCCTTCTCTGTGATTTTAGCATTTGTCTATAATAATAATATAAATAATAATAATGCTTAAAATATTATAGCTGTATGTAAAATTTTTCTTTAGATTTGAAATGTATACTTCATCTTAGATTATAAACTTGGATTTTTTTTATTTTGAAAATTTTGTGTGGTTTTGTTCATCTTGAAAATGTGATATAGACCAGAGAACCATGAAACAGAAATGGGGAAAGTGGAAATAAAGCCTTTGGTACTAATGTTAATTAAATTTAAGCTAATTAAGCATACATTTTGTAACTGGAACGAAGTTTCCTTGCAATTAGGTTATGCTGCTGCTCATGTTAACAACTTTGTGGATCTACATATCTGGATTCAAATTGTACCATGAGATGAGAACAAATCAATCCTAGGCAATTTTTCTCCTGATAGGTTTTACTATACCCCCTAGCTGTGTGTTCAAATTTTAATGGCTCTTATCTGTTTTTATTTAAAAACACATATGCATTTTTCAACACTAGTGATTTGATTTAGAACCTTTTCAGCTAAACTGAAGCTGAATTGTAGCAAGGCAAAGAAACACTGAGTGAGTATTACATCTTCCTTAAAGAAGGATGTGAGAGGGTAGTCGAGTGCCTCTCTCCACCACGTTCTCTATCACTGGCCACAACCCAACTCTGCTGAGGCAACATTGCCAGTCTCTCCATTAATCATGCCAGATTTGGGTTCTAGGAAAATATAAAACTTTATGACAACAGCTATAAGGGGAAAATTAATATCACCATGGAAATGATGTCATGTAAAATTATCCGGTAAACCCTAGCATGTTTTCCTTCCTCAATAAGTATTAAACAAAAACAGAATTTTTGTTTTTTGGGTTTTATTGAGAAATCAAATATAAGAATAAGTAGCTTACATTGAATTTCTACTTTAAAACTTTGGTAGATTTTTATTGACCTGGGAAGAAAAGGCCATCAAGCCTGCTGAATCTAACTTTGCCTTGAATTGTCTGTTGTTAACAAGAAACTTGAGGAAATAGACTCTGAAATTCACATTTATATTCTTCAGGTAATTTGAGTAGTTACTCTGGCTCCTAGGATTTCTACTAAGCAAAACCTATTATCTACTCATATTTGAAAGGTATGATCTTGGAATATGAATTGAAAAGCATTATTTGGAGAATCTTATGACTCAGCGGTAAGACACTTTGTCACACAGGAGCCATAAAGTGTCATTTTAAATGTGAAAATGACATGATAAAACTCCCACTCTTCTAAGAATAGAGCCTTCACTGGACCCTGTTATCTCACAACCCCAAGGTACAATATGATAATGATATCACTTAACATCAGTGAAATAGAAAAGAAAAAAAGAAAGAGAAAAGCTGCAAGCATTTTAACTAGAAAGAAAATCAAATTAAAATATTAATTTACTGATTAATATAACATTAGCTGACCTATTTTTTCCAGCTTGTTAAACAACAAAGACTTGTGAAGCTAAATATCTGTCTAAAAGATAAATGTTTTAAGAATTCCCAGGGAGATGTTTAGCTCCTTTTTAAACATCATTAAAGATATGCCTTGCATAGGCAGGCAGTTTTGTGCTTTCCGTGTTGAAACATCCTGTTTACACTTGTTAATGAAGTCTAAAGAACTGGGATTAGTTTAGGGCTTCCCCTTGTTCTAAAACCATGACCAATAGGTGACAGTTTTCTTACCCTTAATGACTCATTGTAGAAATGTATGAAGAGTCAGTCTTTCAAGAAAGTGAATCAGGTCACCCTTGAAAATTTATTTTCTTAAACTACTCATAGTTTAAGATAATATTGATTTTGATTTTAAGAAGAAAAACCAGCAAACTGCTGCCCATGTGCTCACAGCCCCAGGACCTCAGAAGTCCAAGTTGGCCTTCAAAGAAGTGTATTGCAAGGAAAGAGGGCTGGTTTTCGCAGTAAGATAGTTGAGTTTCTAGTACAATTTTATTCCTAATATCATGGACTGCTAAGCCACATTTTTTCAACAAAATTTCTTTCTTGAGTTAAAACTGCTATCAACATGATCAACCCAAGAAATAAAGCTTACTTTTATTTGGTGCATTCCAATGCATGGTCTGAATAAAGGTGAATAGATCCCAGTGGGGATCCACTGAAGTAATGTAAATGGTTGAGAAGGTGAATAAAACACAAATCCTAAAAATTTGGCCATGGAGTTGAAACAGGTTACCCAAGTATAGATTGCTGAAAGTAATGAAAAGAAAAAATCCAATAATCTTCTTAGCTCTTTACAATATTTTATTGATTCATAACTCATCATAGTTTGGGGGATACTGTTCATATTTTTAATATATGTTTTTTGAGATACAGTATCACTCTGTCTCCCTGGATAGCGATAGATGCTATGGCATCCTAGCTCACAGTAACTTCAAACTCTAGGGTCCAAGAGATACTCTTGCCTCAGCCTCCCCAGTAGCTGAGACTACAGGCTTGCACCATTAAGCCTGGCTAGTGTTTTGTTTTGTTTTTCTCTGTTTTTAGTAGAGACAGGGTTTTGCTCTTGTTCAGCAAAGCCTGATCTCCAACTCCCTGAGCTCAAGCACTTTTCTATCTTGACCTCTCAGAATGGTAGAATTACATGAGTGAGCCACCACACCTGGACTTTTCTTAACACTTTTATTGCAACTGCATCCTTTTATATAAGAAAAACGTGATTTTTAAAGCCAGTTTCTACAAACTCTTCCAAAAGTGTCCCCAAGGTTTATGGAGCCTTGACAACACTCTGAATTTTAATGTCTATATTAACCACAAAACTCGGAGTGGTCAGTTTTCTCTCTTTTTTATTAATTTGGTCCTACGAAATTTTATTTTTATTATGTATGCTTTGAAAATAACATCTGTTTACTCTAGTTTCATAACTGTTGCTTTCTAAATAACTTCCATTCAGTTTCAAGGCCATTGTTCATCCAATAGAGTCTTCCTGGAGACCCACTGAGCTGTGACATTTTGGGTCAGTTGTTAACCTGTTTAACTTCAACTTTTCATCCTTTATCTTCTCTTTCCATTTCTCTCTCTCTCTTTTTCTCTCTCTCGCACCCACACACACACACACACACACACACACACACACACACTTTGAAAATTGATTAGAATCATAATGTATTATGAACAGTACATGCTCCATTAAACTATTGTCTTAAAAAGTCAGTAACACATACAGTGGTACCATGCCTTGAACATAAATTCTAAACAATAGTTTCTCTGGAAGGAAAAAAAAAAGCCCTAATATTTAATGTTACTGGTTTTGCTGGTGTAATTATTCTCATGATGGCTGATTTCAAGTCATTGAGGAAACTTCATTGAATGTGGATTTGGAATGAAATGTGCACAACTGATTCTTGTGAACTGGATGACTTCTTTGTTACTTTGACCTCTCCTGAAAGGTTGTGGATACAGCTGGTAACCTTGAAAAAAATGTACAAACACCTCCTTCTACCACTGGTCTCCCTCAACAAAGAGCATGACTACTTACTGCACAATGAAAAGGATACATTTCCGAAGCTTAGCATGCTGAGATGTGACAGAGGTCCACTATGCTTATAGTATTCTTCTGGGCCATTCCATGTCACTCATGTGGAACTTATGGACAAGAAGAATCAGGACATGATGTTCATGCTGACCTCTATGCCACGAAAAATAATATCCTTTGTCCCTTAGGCAGAAGTTTCACGCCTTTGTCAGCATACACAAACAGTTACAGGCTAACTTACTAGCACATAAACAGGGTCAAATTACTTTCCACACCTGACAGATATCCTGTATATGGAAATAGATGGAAACACATGTGTTCACATAAATGCATAAAATTAGTCTTTATATATTAGTAATATATCAGAATAAATTTCATTTATCAAAACTACTGAAATAGTATGAAATGTTTTATAAATTTAAAAAATTGTTGCTGAAAAATTTCAACTTCCAATACCATACTACTTCATTTTTCAGCCTTCTTTGGCCATTTATGTATCAAATTATTCCATTGGATTTTTTTTTTACCTGCCACTTAGCATTGTCATGACATGTTTTTATAAAATTAAACATCTGCAAACACTGATGCAGAGAATATTAGAATATTCGATTGTATGTCTCAGTCCTAGGTCAAAATGAAACCTTTAATAATCAAAGTTATAAGCACTTATTCAGTTAATATACGAAGACATATTTTCACTGGGTTAAGGGTTCCCATATGTAATTTCCAGGGGCATATTTGCAATACTGATATTCAGCTATTGAGGATATTTTCTAGATGTAATAAAGTCTGGATCAAATGTCTTTGGCTCAAATAAACACTCAAAAGGAATAGAAAGGAAGGTTAGATTCAATCAGGCCCAGAAAGGTGAGCTTGCTTTCCTTCTACTCTCAGGCTGCTTCTGACTGGGACTGCCTTGGAACCCCAAACTACACCACTTCCCCCTTCCTATTTCCCCTTTTTTTCTCTTCCTTCCTATTTCCTTTTTCAACAAGTTATCACATGGTATGTAACATATTTCAAAACATCATATTGTACACTACACATATATATAATTTTTATTCGTCAACTTAAATAAAGACTATAAGGGGTTAAAAATTAAAACAAAGCAAAATCACTATGCAAAAGGTTTAAAGTTTGAGGTTCGGTTATTATTCTCTCTTATCACTTTCTACTCTAGAGCAGTGGTTCTCCACCTTCCTAATGCCGCAACCCTTTAATACAGTTCCCGGGGGGTCACAAACCACAGGTTGAGAACCGCTGCTCTAGAGTAAATGAATAAATATTTGTTACATTTTCAATCAGTATTACAATTCTGAGGATGTCCCTAAAGATGTCAACATAACCTAGTGTTCCTTTCATAGAGTATTAAACACCAAGATCTTGATAAAACAGTGCAAAGCAGACATTCAATAAGCAATAGAAATTGTGCACATATTAAATCCTAACTGATACTCAACTCAGACTAACAAAAATTGTTATTAATCAAGTAATGTTAGTTAATGATACTGTGAAAACCCTTCATTTATCTCCTATTACCAAAGTAAATATGACTAATTATATTAAAATAATACAATTTCAAACATATTAGCTATCGCATATTGGAATTTCATCTAGTTTCCTTAGTATTGTGCATTATCATGATCAAAAGTGGGAATGTCATTAAAAATGACATTATACCAAATAAGGAATGTGAAAGAATGAAAATAATTTAACTGTGAAGTTTAAAGGTACATGTTGATCTATGTTTAACTCCTTCATGAATCCACAGAAAGTCCATTTTTCATTTTGTTTCTTGGCTAACAACATCCCTCTCACTCACACTCAAATCTTTCTTGAGTTCCATCCCAAAGCTATGAAAACATCATGTGATATTCCAACAGGGCCGTGCCCTGTACCCATTAGAGATAGTATAATGGGAAACGGTGCCAAAAATGTGCCACATAAAACTCGAATATTTATTTCAGTTGCTTATAATGCATATAAAAAATGCTAGCTTTTAGTGTCCTCTTTATCAGGGTCTCAGTTCTCAGATTCACTCAAAGGCTGATTCACTCCCTTATTTTTTTAACTCTGTCTGGCTCTGTTAGAATCATACTCCTAAGTCTTTTAATAGCAGTTAACCCAATGATATCAAATGCTATCATGATCTACACACAAGCTGAGATCTACATTGGGGGCGGGGGTTGTCGCAGGATTTTAGAAATAAACTATTGTATATGCAAAAAGCCAATATCGAGGAATTATTCAAGAAGAAAAGGTAATCCAGAAATCTAAGTCTTTCTATCATTTGAACATATACATACTTACTTAATTATTTTATGATACCCCTTTTATTTTGCAAAGCAACTCAGCAAATTTGGTATTCTAAATGCTATTTTAGAAATGAAATACCTGGGGCTCAAGGTCTCAAAGTAACACAATAAGAATCCAAATACTGTTCATTTTTTTTATCTTTTTTTCACTATAATTTAACAAGATTAGGAGGACGTGGAGCAAGATGGTCATATATTGAACAAGGTTAAAAAGAGGGATTATTGTGTTCCTGATCAGGCCTTGTTTTATTTTTAGAAACAGATAAGCATCACTATGGGAGAATCATACTTAATTCTGGCAAAACTGTAAATTGAATATTGGAGACAAAATATTTGGCAGAATAACACAATGTTGAATGATCTCATACCTTACTTTCCAAAAAGCCTATTATAATTTAAAAGAAATCTAGGATAACAATGTTAAATCTAAGACAATTTGTGTTATACCAGTAACATATTAAACACGCCAATGTTTTAAATACTTCACAGACATGGTGAATCATATTACACAGGACAACATTAAAAGTAGAACACAAACTGAGAGCAATTCACCAGTAAGTCAAACTATGTTTTACATACTTGCCTGCTTTTTAATCTTCTAGGTAATAACATTTATTCATTTTTGCTTCACCTAGTTGTTATTTCAACTGTACATTCCTGGCTAAAATTCTGACATTTATTTTATTTGATATGTAGTTTGTAATGTAATAAGAACTCCTGTGTTTCATTGACATTCTGCTATTTAAAGATCTGATCTGCGTATGTAACTTTATGTTGCCTGTCTGGAAGTAGATATGAGACATGGAACTCTAAGCTCATTTTATCTGCTAAGAAAGGTCTGTTCTCTTTGTTTATTCTTTATTTCTAAAACAAACATTCTGTCAGTTACAAAGCAGAAAGACTTATAACAGCTAGAAAACAATTCCTATGAGCACTCTTTCTCAGACTATGCTTTTACATCCAATTCATCTTATATAAACCCATAATGTAAAGGCAAATATTCAGAAATAGGATTGTTGAATCTACTTAGCATGTGGGTTTGTGAAGTGCATGGTTTCTCACTAAACTTTTGTTCTAAAAATAAAATGGAATCTATAAAGTTCATTGGATTTTTCACATGTGCAATAATGTCCGAAACCCGGGGCATAGCAATAGATTTGATGAGTTTTCACGGAAACTTTATGACAGAGCCAAGTACAACAAAGTTAAGAGACATTAGGACATATCCAGTTATAATTAGGTAAAACATCTTAAAAGAATGAGTGTCTATTTAGATAAATCTTCCTGGTTTTTCAAAAAAAAAGAATTTGTTCATTAAAGTTTATATGGAAATAAAAAGAATTAATGCATTTGGCTTATTAACAGAAAAGAGGTAGCTTGTGAAAAGAATGAATGAAAATCAAGATTTTCAGAATTCCTTTCTATTATACAAGCTGGGCTGTCCCAAAACCTGCTACTTTTTCTGAGGTGTCCTCTTCCACCACCTCTTCCTTTTTCTACTTCTCTTTCCTTCCTTTAATGTCTATAGTTTTTGGCACGAGAATTTTATTTTACTATATTAAAGTACTGTCTTACTAAGTTCTTCTTGCTGCTTACCTGTATTTCCTCACCCATGTAATTTCATGACATCATTTTCCTGTTGGACATGTTTAAAGATAGCCTAAAATTCTAAATAGGTTTTCAGAGACATTTTAAACTGTCTTAGGAAATAATTTTATGACATGTGACAAGAAGCAGTTGTGTACCTATTTTTAATATTATGTTCTGGATATTTTAACATGGTATAAGCACAAAGAAATTCTCCTTAAAAAATTACTTTAGTTCAAAAGACACATCTTGAACTCCTGGAACACCACTTCTTTTCCGGTACAATTCTCACATTCATTCACTTCTGCTTTCTTTCTTTCTCCTATCCGTCCTTCCAGAATTTGAACCACTTATTAAATCCCTATTATTTGTCGATGATTTTATTAGGTAATTTATATATATATATATATATATACACACACACACATAATCCACGTACATATTCTATGAAGGTGATGTTATAATCCTCATTTTAAACTCAAATAGTGTAAAGATCTAAGAGTTTGGCCACTAAGAAATGGAGCTGGATGTCTCTTTGTTCCACCCCCTGAAGAACTAGTGTAATGTCATTGTGTAAAGGAAAGAAACTGTCAAAAATGTTAGCATCAGTATCAAAGACCGTCATAGCCCTAAAGTCCAGGAAACCAGAGTTTTCTGCAGCGTGTGTTAGTGTAGAACGTGCCCAAAGTTGACGTGAGAGGCAGGGAGAGGTGCTCAGCACCATTCCAGCAGCCCAGAGAAGCGCCTGACACATAATACCAATAACACAGACAGGGGCAGAGAGGAGAAGCACTTTCCCTCCAGGCTTGGAATCCACCTCCATTGCTCAGCGAGCACAGCCGGAACTCATCACTAAAGGAATGAAGAGGCAGTGGGACTCGTGTCAATCAAGCAGCGCTTTAGACTTTTCAGCTAGAGAAGACCTTACCTTTGTCTCATTTTATTTCTACTTTTTACAGTTAACAAAACTGAAAATAAAGTAAAAGAAGTGACTGCCTGTTGTATAAGCAACAGGCTGAGACCAATCCCTACTTGAGTATTACGTAAATTATACCCCATTGTTACCACTTGCAAGGACGCCCCGGAGGATGGCCCATTCTTCAAGTAGGAAGATGCAAAAAACAGATGACATCAGAATAGGAAATGTGATGTTTTCAAATATTGTAAATGATAAGAAGGTAAGTTTTTAATTCCAAGTTTCTTCTTTCCCAACTGCAGCTGAGAAAAAATTAGAGTCAAAGTCAGTAATTCTTGCCCTAAAATCCAAATAAAAAAAAATTCTAGAAATAGCTAAATTAAATCAGAGGCTGATTCTAACCCACCAGAATCTAATGAAAATTTGATGGGAGTCATTGCTAACTGTGGGAAACGGAGCTAGCCAGTGATATATAATACCAGAATAGGATCCTAAATTCTCAGAAGGATACAAAAAATGGTCAACTATATGCTTTGACTAGCAATGTTTCCCAAAATATCCTTCAGAAGCGGCATTATAATTTTAACTTAACTGTAAATAATACTTATATAATTATTAGAATTTCACTTCAAGGCCCAGCTTTTTCAAAAAACATAAAACAATTATATAAAATTGGCTGTTAAACATGATTTCACATTTACTTTTTAGCCAAATTAAATGTTATATCAAAAAGTGTATGTAACTCAATTCAATTCATGAAAGTTGAATAAACTTTGGCATTATTATTATTATTATAACAATCATGAAAAAACAAAGGCCCATAAGCCTTATATAGAATAGATAGATGTTCATTTTACAAGAAAGTTGGACAAAATACTCCTAGCTAGATAGCAATAAACTCACAGGTCTGGCTAACTAGGTCATAGTGATCAGTATGTTTTTTTGCTGAGCTGTTATTTTATCACATACAGAACCCTAGAACTCTGGGTAAATATCTAGAAATGATCAGAAGTATAACATCTGAACTGATTATTAATTACTATATTTTAACCTGAACTACATATGCATGAATGTATTCATGATCTATGTATATTTGACTTAATAAAATAAATTTTAAAAAAAGAAATTTGAAATGTTTAAATTTAAAATTTCTAGCACCTTCATTAAAATATTCAATAAGAAAAATATATAAAGACCATTACACAGTTAGATCCCTTACTAAGTAACACACATTAATGACTTGCCTAATTTTGTGTAACTGTTTTTTATTTTGTGTTTAGTGAAATAACACATACCATTAAGCAGGAAGTTAAATGAAATATCATAAAGTGAACACGTCCATGTAAACACTACAAATAAAAGATCTGAAGGATTAGCAGACGCACCAGAAGGCTACCCTGAGCCTCCTCCCAATCACTATCTTTTCCCACCCAAAGGAAATAGTATCTTGACTTCTAACATTATTAAATGATTCTGCTAGTTTCAAACTTTATGTAAAATAAAATTGTATGTTACATATCATTTGTGTCTAGCTTATTTCTCTCAAAATTAGGTTTGTAGAATTTATCCATTTCATTACGATACTGAATTTCCCGTGTAACTATACCATCATTTATTTATCTATGCTACATAACGGACACATCATTCACAGTTTGGAGCTACTACAGGGTGATGCTCATATATTTCTTTTAGTGCCATATCCGCACATTTATGTCGGGTGTAATTGCTTTGATACGGTGTGGATCAATCTGTGAACAAGGTAGTATTTCCCAGAAAGTATTTAAGTATATATTTGGTGGTCATTTAGTGATTCCTGAATTCCTATAAATCATTTTTTGTGTGTAACAGTTCAGTCAAAGGTAGCCTTAAGGATTGTTTTGAAGCTTGACTCCCAGACTCTTTTAATTAAGCTGAGAAAGTAAAAATTCTCTCTCTCCTAAAATCAGATTAGATTGCTAGAGATTGGAGTTGGGGTTAAAGATTGTCTCCCCTCAGTGAGGTGGGGCTGATGCCGAGGTCCAGATCAAGATTCTGGGAACTCTGATTTTGTATAGCAGACAGACTTTGGGATTCTATACTTTTTCTTTTTTTAACATAACTGGTATGTGAGTTGTATTTAACTCATACTAGTTTTGAGGTGGGGCCCTTGTAAAGCTGTGAGGTTATTTTTTTTTTTCAATGTCAAATAGTAAGTCTCCCCCACCTGTTGTTGCCCTTTTCCAATTGGCCTGCCCAAGTACATCATATGCACTGGACAGTGTTCTCTAATTACCAGAACTTCTGATTATGCATTGATCCTTGAATGTTTGCCTGGCAGCTCTCTGAACAAAATCAATAAGATAGTATGTAACAACATGACATTGATGCACAAACAGAGGGGGTATGATTCAGAGGTTGTCATCCAGGATCACCTGAGATACACTCAGACATAACTCAATTCTTGTGGAATGAAAAGAGACTCAATTCTCAGAAACAAATATGGTAACTACGTCATGAGTCACATTCACATATGCAGTATAAAAATTGGATCTAGTGCCCCATGATTTGCATGTAACTCACACAGAGAAAACACTGAAAAATAACAAATTATTTATTAAATTGGAAAGGATTGTTTTATTTTAAAAGTTTGTATCCTATTTTTATAATAAAACACCATGGCCCAAAAGGGGAAAAATTTTTCTGGGGTGCCAATCAATGTATTAAAAATAGCATTATTGATACATAATCAATGTGTAATACACTGCATGTATAATATTTAACATGTGCAGTCATCCTTGAAGCAATCGCCAAAACCAAGAAGATGAAAATATCCATCACCCCAAAATTTCCTTATGTCTATCAGCAATTAGCAATCCATGCTTCCCTGCTCTTCCCAAACTCCCCACTTTCTCCACTCCTATGATCTTTCCCTGTGAAACCACTGAGGAGCATGTTCTGTCAACATAGATACATTAGCATTTTCCAGACATTTATATAAATGAAATCACACAGTATATATTCTCCTTTGGCAAGCTGCCTTTAACTCAGCGGGTTTATTTTAATATTCATGTATGTGTCAAGAGTCCATTTTGTAAAAATTTCTGAGTAGGATTTCAGTCTATGAACACAACACAATGTGCTTGTTCATTCATCTCTTGCTGGGCGCTTACACTTTTTGAGATGATCTTTCTTTATCATTTGTTCACATTGGGAATCACATCGATTTTTGAATGTTAAACCAAATCTGCACTTCTGGAAGAAAACTTACTTAGCCACAATGTATTATTCCTTTCATATAACCTTGGTTTGGGTTGCTAAAACTTGGGACAGAGTTATTTCATCTATTTTTAGAGGGCTTGGGGTCTCTGCCTTTGTTTTCTAGTACTGTCTTTGGGCTTTGGTATCAGAGTGATACTGGCTTCTAAGAATAAATTAGAAGATGATTCCTTCCCTTCAGTTTTCTGGAAGGTTTTGTACAGATTTCCTATTACTTCCGCTTTATGTCTGGTAGAATTTGCAAGTTCAGTAGACTAGGCCTAGAGTTGTCTCTGAAGGATTTTTAACCATAAATTTAACCTCTTCGATAGATTTAAAGCTGTTCTTGAGTAAGCTATAGTAGTTGGTGAATTTTAAAGAATTTGTATGCTTTGGCTAAGTTATAGAATTTATTTATTTATTTATTTTTGCAGTTTTTGGCCAGGGCCAGGTTTGAACCTGCCACCTCCAGCATATGGGGTCGGCACCCTACTCCTTGAGCCACAGGAGCCACCCAGTTATAGAATTTATTGCTGTAAAGTTGTTTGTACTGTTTTCTTATCCTCTTACTATCTCTGGAATCTGTAGTGACATCATAACTTCTCATGTCTGGTATGGGTAAGTTGTGCCTTCTGTCTATTTTCTTCTCAGTAATTTGGCTAGAGGTATATATATTTTGTTGATTCCTCAAGAAGAAATATTTGTTCTCATTGATTTTCTCTATTTCTCTTCTGCTTTCCATTTTATTAATGTTTGTTCTGATATTTCTTTCTTTGCTCTCTTTCCTTTGGGTTTGGTTTGTTCTTTTTCAGTTTTTCCAGATGGAAGATGGAGTAATTGATTCAATACCTTTCTTCTTTTTTAATATTGGCATCAAGTGCTGTAAATTTTCCTCTAAATACTGTTATAGCTATATCTCACAAATGTTTATGTGTTGTAATTTTGTTTTCATTTCCTTAAGTATTATTTCTATTTTTACCTTAATTTTCCACTTTAACTTGTAGGTTATTTTTAGGTGTCTTTGGTTTCCACTATTTGGGACTTTCTTGATATTTCATTATTGATTTCTAATTTCTTTCCTTTTTGATTAGAAAACATACTTTGGATAACTCAAGCACTTTGAAATATGAGATATGTTTCATGGCTTAGAGCCACAGTCCCCATCCTTTTTGGCACCAGGGACTAGTTTCATGGAAGACAGTTTATTCAAGGACAAGGACTTCAGGGTTAGATTCTCATATGGAATGCAGAACTGAGATCCCACAAATGTGCAGTTTAAGGTAGTTTGTGCTCTTGTGAGAATTTAATGATGGTGATGATGTGAAAGGGGGCAGAGCTCAGGAGTTGATACCAGCAACAGGGAGTGGCTGTACACACAAACGAAGTGTCACTACCTTACCTGCTGTTCACCTCCTTCTGTGCTGCCTGGTTCCTAACACTGGTCAGCTAGAGTGAAGTTTATCTTGGAAAATTGTTCATGTAATTGCTACAGAAATTAGTGTGTTCAGTTACTGGGTAGACTTCTAAAAATGACCATTAGATAAAATTGGTTAACTGTGCTGTTGAAATTTTTTTAATTCTTTCTGATATATATATTTTTTGTCTGCTTCATCTGTCACTTAACAGAGAGAAATATTGTTTCTTTACCTGAAATTGTGAATTTGTCTCTTCTCCATGCAGTTCTGTCAGGGTTCCTTTGTGTGTTTTGAAGCACTATTTTTGATGCTTAAATGAGTAGGATTTTTATGCTCTTTGGATTAATTGATCCCTTACCATTGTGAAATGGCCCTCTTGTTCTTGGTAATAATCTTTCTCTGCAATCTACTTTGTTTGGTATTATGTCATTCTAGCTTTCTTTTTTAATGTTAGCTTTGAATTTATTTTCTCTTACTTTTAGGCTCTTTGTGTCTATCTATCTATCTATACACACACACCTATATATGTATGCATACACGACGTATGTGTATACATATATTTTTTTCTTTGTGAGCACCTATGTGGGAGTATTTTTTTTTTTATCTAGTCAGGACAATCTATTTTTTTTTTAATTTGGGGGACTTAAATGTGCTGGTTTTATATACCATTTGAAATATTTTCATCAAACTGGTTAACATAGCCTTCATCGCATTTTCTTAGTTATTATGTTAAGACATTTATACACTACACTTAGTAAATTTAACATGTACCCTTGTAAAATGCACCAAAGGTGTGATCCCACCAATTACCCTCTCTCCACCCATCCTCCCCCTCTCCTCCCCTCCCTTGCTTCTTTCCCCTTCTTCTTGGGCTGTAGTTGGGTTATAGCTGTCATATGAAAGCTATAAATTGGTTTCATAGTAGGGCTGAGTAAATTCGATACTTTTTCTTCCATTCTTGAGATACTTTTCTAAGAAGAACATGTGTACTAGATGCTCAATCTTTGCTTTGTGTTTTGTTTTAAGTCTTACTAACCATGTGTTCTACTTTTCCCAAATGAGCTACTTGTATGTAGTAGTTCCTTGAAGTAAGACCCTTAAAGATTACTATTTGATAGGTTTCTAGAACTTTGCATAGCATGAACATTTTTGCAAACATTTTTGGTAAAGTTAACAGAGAGGTTTATTTCAAAAGAAGAAACCTAGAACAAAGCCAAGTAACATGGAACATTTTTAATAATGTCCTTATGGTAATTTATGAAAGTAAATTGATATGGTATGACTTAAAATAAAAATTATTTTAAAAATGATTCTATATGTGTATATGGACTTTAGATATGTTGGGATATTTAAATTTATTATTTCAGTGAGAGTCAATAATTTTTGTGTATGGCAGAAATACTCTGTGTTTTGGGGTGACCAAGGCAGTAATGGTTTAAGAGACTTACTTTTGGTTCCAGAATTATCACACAAACACAAGAGCACATGCTTACTTGAGGTATCGTCCCGCTGGTGTCTGTACCACTTTATAGCTAACTATAGCCAGACTGAATTGCTGTGTAAATACCAGAAGCAAAGCTGCAGGTACAGCACTCCTTAAGACCGTCTATCAGAAATGTTAAATGTCATAGTGCATAATGTATCAATGCTAATAGCCCTCAGCTCAGATCTGTGGGAATTAACCTGTACAGCCAAACTATTTATCACATCACAATACATAAAATGTACTTTTAATTAATAAATGGACAATCTATTGCCTTCATGGATGCAGCTGATCAATCCTTTTTTATCTTCTGTCTACAGTTTGGGTCCATTTAATGGGTTTTAATGGGTTTTCTGTATACTTGCACAGCCGAGTTTATGCACTTACTTCCTGGAACCATTTCTGTACTTTGTGGCATAATCTTACAGCCTCTTCGGTGTTTTTCCACAGCAATATCAGTATAGAAATAATCCTGCTTCTGGGTATTTTAAAATGGCATTCATTAGTCTTGAGCTGACCTCACTGGCACTAACCTATCTGAAAGTCATAAAATTAGTATAATGAAGTTCCCATCAATACACCAAGTCGACAAAGACCTGAATTAATTGTTTACATGAGCAAAGACTTTCTTAAAGTATGGTGGTTCTCTATACTCATCAAAAATGAAGAAGCAGCTACAACAGGGAAAGAGTTTTATAGCATTGTTACCAAAGCATTGAAGTCAGTACTTAACCTACTAAAGCAACTACTGAATCCAATTGTCTACTTACATTTGGCATGAAATCAAATTTAATAAATTTGATGATACTGACTGCCTCTTCCAGATTTACAAGCAGGAGGCATTTTATAGGAGTTTGACTGAAAAAAAACTGCAACATACAATAAACTATTGTGAAGTTATTAATGGCTTCAGTACTTCACACTTAGGGACAAATATTCCTCCCTCAGATTTAAATTGACTTACGATTAATTAATGAGAACACTTAGAATGTGTTTTCTATTTTCATTGTACTATATTCCAAATATTCTCTGAAACATTTTGTTTTGATTCAGGATTTATACACTTTTATAAAAAATTATTTTAAACTTTTCCTCTTAGGTACACCATAATTATTAGGAAAGGACTAAATAATTACAAAGCAAAAATACTTTCCTCATAAGTAATCATGTTATTATAATCGGTTGATTTCATAAGACTATTCCTTTCCAGGATGCCCTACCATGTCCTTGTGCCTTAATATTCCAATTTTCAGACTCAAATACCAAGGAAGACAGAACATCTTACAATGAGCTCCATTTTCCAGATTAATGCACCTGAGAAACATTTTTCCTTATTTAATATCCCTTACTCATTTCCTCTCATGTTATAGGGATAGCACAGCTGTTTATCTGGCAATTATCTTTGAATCTATTAGTGAAAATGTCTAAATTAATCATAAAAAGACAAGTGCATCACAGAGTAACTGTGCTGTGAATACATGACCTCCTTGGATTCTTTCTGTCATTTTTACTCTTTCCATATGGCTGCACTGGCTTCTTGATACTGTAAACTGCAAATTTATTTCAAGTAGAGAAAACTCACAGAGATTTATTAGAATCTACTCTTCAGTTCTATTAAGCATACCATTTACCCCCAGCAATTCAAGTGTTCTTAGTTACATCTGCAGAATCATTCTGGGCATCAAAAGAAAAAAAAAAAAAAGAAAGCAAAAGAAAAGAAATACTTAGATATCTGAGAATTGTGGGCAATGTGCTTATTTAACTTAAATAACGGCATCTAGAAGTTTGACAGATTTAATGTCTGTATTAATGATAAAATAGCTTTCATTTAATTTAATGAACATCTGCTTGTCATCTTTTTAATATATGTTCTGTGGGCAATCTAGATGGGGTGGGGGAAAGATGAAACATACAAACTGTCAAGGGGGGAAATGAAATAGAAAGCGAGTGAAGAGCCTCCTGGAGGCCAGGTATACACCGGTTTCGTCAGGAATCCTTTCATTCAATTAACAACTATTAGAATTTACACAACGGTATTTATGCTTTTCAACTTGTGAAAATATTGATTGACAGGCTTTTTGAAAAAAAAAATTTATCCTACAGAGTTTAGACTCTACTACAGATAACAGCCATATAAAGATATAAATTATTATTTAATAGAATTATAAGTGATATCTTTGTGATAAGATTTAGAATGCTGTGGGAGACCCAAATGAGCATTCCTTACCTGTAACTGCACCAGCTTCATAGAGAGATGGTATTAAATCTTCTAGGGCAACTGATAAGGTCCCACATGGGCTAATGTAAAGAAAAAGAAACAGATGTATTTTCCCCAAACAAATCCTAATGCCCTCCCCAGAAATTAAGGGAGGAGGATATAATAAGCTCTTCAAACATAGGGGTGCATTTAGTCACATCTCACTAATAAAAATTGTTAAGAGAGAACAACTTTCAGGGCTGAGAATTCTTCTCCAGGCTCAGCCCTTAGCTGGTGTTAATTATCAAAGGGCCTCTGTCCTATGTATGTAGAATCTTTAGGTTGCAGAGAAAGTGCCAGAACACCCACCATGCATTCTTTTGTGCACATTACTTTGATTAATACCTTTGTTTTTCATGGTCACTTTATAACCAGTTTGTTTCTGTGCAGGTGTGGTGGATAAATGCAGTTGTGTCTGTATTGTTAGAGGTTAAGTGCAATCTAGGATAACATAACAGATGGCAAATGGTTTTACTCATACTCCAAGGGGTATTTGCCTACCTAGAGCCCTCTATTGAGAAGGACTCCAAGGACATGTGGCAAAACCACTGAGTAACAGGGGAGGAGGAGAGTAGCAGCACAGGAGCCCCACATTTACCAACTCTACAAAGAAAACTAGGAGGGACACTTAGTCTGGTAGACTCGGATTTCAGTCTGGACTTTGTCACTAACTAGTTGTTTTTAAACAACAAGTTAAACAGGTGGCTTAACCTTACTAAACCACAATTTCCTTTGCTGTGAAATGGGATTCCTCATTCATCCTTTGTGTATGTTATAGTAAATAGTGAGACCAAGAGGGAGTGTTCACTGCAGTGCCTAGCACATATGATCATTCCATCAGTATTAACTACAGTGTGTCCCAAAAGTCACCCCTAAAGTCTCATACCTGGGGAAAATGGGAAATTGTAGCTGAAAGTATCTTCATTTACAAAATATTCATTACAAAATGATGGCTAAGATGTAAAGATATTCTGTAAAAATTTTTAAAATTCTCTGATTATTTTTGTTAAGATATATTTTGCTACAATTTCCATTTTCTCTCTATATGGCGACTTTGGGGGTGACTTTTGGAACACTCTATAGATTAAATAAGATTGTAAAGTGTTAGCATTTTGTAGAGCAAAATGATTAGTAGCCTTAGCGTTAAACGAGGAAATTTAAAAAATAAACCAGCATACTTTCCCCGAGGGAACACTTTGAAGCAAAATTGAACTGACATGACAGTCCTTCATTAATTCATTCACAAATTCATTTGTTCATTCATTCTTGCTACAACTATTTATCAAATGCCTACCATATTTTCATTCTAAAGACTCTGGCTAAAATAGTTTGACCAAATTTTTCCCCTGTGGTACTTCCATTCTTACAGACCCTTAGTATCACAATCTAAAGAAATTTACTTGTAATCAATGACATTTCAGTGCAGGTAAGAATAATAGTTGTTGGATAGCACCTATGGTTCAAAGGACTAGGACACCAGTCCCATATGCCAGAGGTGGTGGGTTCAAACCCAGCCCCAGCAAAAAAAAAAAAAAAGAATAGTTGTTTTATATATTATTCTGATACTATCACTGATATTATGAGCCTATTACTCCTGCTGCACCAAAGACATTTTCAAAGCAGTAATAAATGTGTTAAATAGTTGAAATTCACCTCTACTGTAAACAATTAGTTGGTTCTAACTGATTGAACAAAGAGTTCTTCTAATCTCATCTAATCTTTCTAATCCCCCAGGAAGACCTGAAACACAGCCCTGAACTGTTGCTGTGATATAAGCAGCACTCAGAGTGATGCATTCAAGGAGGTTTTAAGTAACTTTGAAACTGAAATCAAAACTACTTCCTCTAAAAAAGCATGCCTCTTATTGGTTAATAATTTTGAAGGGCACTTAAATTATGATTTTTTATTCTACGTTCGATTCTGATGAGGAATTATGATTTTTAATGGCTGCAATATTTATTGATCCATCTGATGATGGTGTCTAGGGCTTTATTTTTTTTCACCCCTAAAGGCACCTGATTCTTAGAAAACTACTAGATGCACAAGTATTTTAAATTATTATTTCTACCAAATTCCTAAAGACAGTACTCATTCTCTTCTTGAATGCAATGGAGGGCCAGATGATTAAAAACCTTCATCTGTAAATACACATTTGAAGAAATTATGTTCACTTAATGAAAGTTATAATAGTTTAAACATCACGATTTTACTCTTACCATTATAGCTGGTATGGTTTTCTCTGAATTGGAAAGGACCATTTCAGAAGTAGTCTCTACAGATGCTGTTTTCCCACAACTGATGACAGCCAGGTATTGATATTGACTTTGTAAATTCTATTTATTAAGGAGTACTCTTCAAATGCTATCCAGAGAAAAATATAGATTTTAAAATTTGTTATGCACTGTTTATAAAAGAAGAAATTCAATTATTACAGAAGAAAATCGGGTACAAAGCAGAAAAGATTCATTTGAGTACGTTTCTAATAAAATTATAAATGCTTACATTATTAACTTGAAAGTGTGGATTAAGACTACTAGATGAACCCTCACTTGTAAATCAATATCAATTAAAAATAATCACCAGCAGGCCACTAAACTAAAGTCTGCATTGCTGAAACCAGGGTTTGCCCTAGTGACAGATCATTGCTACAACCTCTCACACTATTGGGTGATGTTTACCATATGTCCCATGATTGATAGTCGGATTTAATGAGTTCTTACAAGCAATTAAATAATCAAGAGTTCCTGCTGTTACATGGCATAGCTTGATAGAACAGTGACAAATGAGAGAATATCTACAACCTAATCAAAGGGACATATTTCCTTGGGAACAAAATAATATTATCCACCAGTGCAATCAAAGGACAAAAGAACATAGAAAGGACACCAAGAGAATGAGATAAATTATGTCCTCTTTTCATTATTCCGACTGCACGGTTTCCATTTATTGTGCCCTATTAAATCAGAAGGAAAATTAGGCTTGTTAAATTTGTTTAACGTATGATATGTTATTGGATGGTTTATATATATACATACTTAATTTTTCAAAAGGAGGCTATTGTTAAAAACCCCTAGCAACACCATGTATTACTCTTCAGCCCTCCTAAGAAAAACATGCCAAGAATAAAGACTGACAAGCACACCAAAAACTCCAAGGCTGCTTTGGGTGGTTTTCCTCAGGTCTTCAGCATTAAATGTTATTTCTACTGCTCCCTTGGTGTTCAACCCAGGTAAATGTAACACAATTTTGTTTTTATCAGTTCATCGGGAGGTATAAAGTTACAAGAAAATAACCCATTGTCTTTGAAGATTCTCCACTTTAATATTATCTCCCTACAATAATTGCCTATACATTTCAAATAAAACATCTCTAATGTATATAGTATTTCATGACACAACTGTATTTATTAATATTTCTCCTATTGTTATAAAAGTAGAAGAGTTTGTTCTATTAAATTCTGATGAGCTATGAATTTTTATATTCATTCATGATATCCCAGGTGGTCTAGATTTTAAGCAACCCATGCTGGCTTTCCTAATATTTAAGAAAATAAGTAAAATAATAAGAATAACAACAAATGTTTATTATAAATTCTATGCTTATATGATATGTTTGCTTATTTTATCTAAAAAAACCCTCATCATATGTACTGTATTACCATCCCTTTTTGGCAGATCGAGATACAGCTTTTAAGAGTAGTCAAGTCAAGCCCTAATCTGGCAAGAGACAGAGTTGGAATTTGAATTTTTGTGCTTTCAATATAGCTCTGTAGTAAAACGAGTATTCTAGAATTAGATATGCCTAATGCTAAATGTGGCTCTGTCACTTACTAGCTGTTTGGCTTTGGGGAAATTATTTATATTCTCTGAGCCTCAGTTTCTTCAGCCAAAAAGAAAAAGATAATATACCAAAATTCATCTAATGCATGCAGCAAATCACTGGTTCAACAAATAATACTGTTTTTTATCACCTTATTCACACGTATATTAGCTACTTATTATGGGCCAGGATATATTTGCAAGGCTGTTCTAGCCCTCAAGGAATTCTTAATTTAAATCAGGATAATACATAAGTAAATAGTAGATTAGAATACAGAGTATATTCTTTCATTAAAGTAGGCATAGTGCAATACAGGTTAAAAAAATAAAACAACTCAAAAATTACAAAAATTACAAATTTGGTGTGAGAGTAGGACTGGTAAGGGCAGAACCTCTTAGAAAAGGTAAATCTTAGGCTGGTTTCAGTGACTCATGCCTGTCACCCAGCACTCTGGGAAGCTGAGCTGGGTGGATTTCTTGAGCTTCTTCAGGAATTCACGACCAGCCTGAATAAGAGTGAGACCCCATCTCTACTAAAAGAGATTCTTGTCATCCCACCTACTTGAATGGCTGAAGCAGGAGGATCACTTGAGCCCAAGAATTTGAGGTTGCTTTGAGTTACGATGAAACCACAACACCCTATCCAAGGCAGGGGGAGTTTTTATCTCAAAAAAAAAAGGACTAAAACTATGTGGGTCCTGAAAGCTCAACAACTATGAATCCTGTGAAGAATGAAGTTCATGCTGGTCCCAAAGGTGATTCAGAGTATAGTAGATTCAGGAAACTGAATATCATTTACTATAGTTCTACTGAAGTTCAGAGCAACTCTCTGCAAGTAGTCAATGTTTAAAATGAAAAAAGAGCAAAAAGCAAATCATACAAGGACACTCAGAAAGGTTTGATTTTCTTCCTTAAGGACGTGGGGAGCAATAGAGGAATACTACGCACGGGATGGAGTAGGAAGGAAGCCTGAAAGGGAATCATTAGAAGTCTCTGACAATAATCCCAGCTGGGGAGGAAGGTAACCCACGTGAGTATAGTGCTCATGAGGATGGGAAGAACTAAACAGATTCAAGAAACATTTTTTAAAAGTCTATTATCTGCATTATATGAAGGTGGGATGGGGATAGAGAAGACTGATGCTATGTTAAGAAATACAGGACAGGCTCGGTGCCTGTGGCTCAATCGGCTAAGGCGCCAGCCACATACACCTAAGGTGGCGGGTTCGAATCCCCAGCCCGGACCCGCCAAACAACAATGATGGCTGCAACCAAAAAAATGGCCAGGTGTTGTGGCGGGTGCCTGTCGTCCCAGCTACTTGGGAGGCTGAGGCGGGAGACTTGCTTGAGCCCAGGAGTTGGAGGTTGCTGTGAGCTGTGAAGCCACAGCACTCTACCCAGGGGGATAGCTTGAGGCTCCATCTCAAAAAAAAAGAAATACAAGACAAACAGATCTCCAGGGAAGGAAAGAAACGGCTAAAGATAGAAGTTCAACCAACCAATATTTAAGTGATATGCAAAAAAAAAAAAAAAAACTGGTATGTAAAAGATAAGGGGTCCTTCACTGACAAGAAAAAGTGAAGAAAGATCGGCTTCCTGAAGTCAGGGCATGAATACATTTCAAAAAGAGAAAATGTTTAACACTGTCATAAAATAGCAAAAGAGACAGGGAAGATGCTGATCTACAATGAGTATTACAGCTCCTGCTACAAACACTTAAGATTCAAATGCCTCAAGTGTCTCTTGGGCATTTGGCCATTTGTACACGTCCCAGGTACTAGGGATAACCTGTTTCTATACGACCTTCTTATGGCACAAAGAGTCTCGGGGTCTTGGAATTTGCCTACTGAAAATGAGATATGGGACACCAAAATCTTGGGTGCTAACCTGTGCACAATTAGGAAGCGTAGGAAAATTTAATACCTTGTAACCTTGTAAGATACCTTTCCCATCTTTGACCAGTGGGAAAAAGGAGCTGGTGAGTCTATTCTCTTTCCTTCCTCTCCCCCTTTTCTTTAACTCAACTTCCATGAAAAGCAGTCATTTATAAGACCTCTCAGGGGATGGTGCCAGGAGAGTGAGTACTTTGTGCTTTACACCCAAGTAGTAGCCAAGCTGGAAACACATCCTCTCCTTGGCTGTCCTTCTTCTTGGTCACACTCAGGCTTTCCTCATTTCAGTTCATGTGATGTCATTCCATAATGAAGGACCAACACTTAATCTTTTGCTTTAGGCTCTGCTTTCTGGGGAAACCAGGCTGAGACAAGTATATTTTACTGTTCCAATTAAAAGGTATAGGTAGTTCCTTTGTTTTAATAGCACAAAACAAAAATACTTTCTTTTCTTCTCAGACTACCATCTGTATTTAAGAACAGAAATTAGTGAGATAGTCATGATCCAAATAATACAAGCTACCATTAGAAAAAAAATAAGAGAATAAATTGAAAAGTAAGCAAATAGATTTACCCAAAAGAGAACTAATGTCACATTTAAAGGGAATCCAAAGACTTAATTACTTGAGTACAATAGAGAAGAAATATATTGATGGTAATCATGAGACCATTTTGGAATATTGAGCCTCAATTTTCCTTGGGAATTAAAGATAGATATTTTAACACAATTGACTTCATTGTCTAGCTCTATACTAATGATTCTCAAAGTGTGATGGTCAGAAGGACAGCATCAGCATCACCTGGGACGCTGACAGAAGATTAAATCCTCAGATCCCACCCAAGCCTATCAAATAACAAATTCTGAGTCTGTAGCCCAGAAATCTGTGTTTTAACAAGCCCTCCAGGGGATTCTGATGCATGCTAAAGATTGAGAACCACCACCGTTCCACCACTGTTTTACATAGCATGATCTATTTCATTTGGGATAAGAATAACAAAATTAAACAGCAATAGGCTGCCTCCTCTGTGAAGTATCTCTGAATCCCCCAAATGAAAATAACCTTTCCTGCCTCTGAATTCCCAAAGCTCTTATATATTCATCATTTTTACATCCTTGTATCAAAGACAACATTTCTGAACAATTTGATACTATACCCATGAAACATTCAAGTAGTCATTGTGAATTCTAACTTAGTGCCCCCAAAGAGTGTAGGCAAATAAAGATATAGTTCATAGTAGTCACTTGGAAGATCATAAGTAAGATCACAGAATTCTCATTAATTAAAAAAAATCTAATTTTCCTAGGGGAAAATAAATATAAATAATACTGAAAATATATATAATTGAATGCATAAAGAATGAAAAGAAGATGCAATTTTCTCTGACTTTTGAAATGCCTTAGATAAGGTTCTACAGTAAAGGTTATTGATCATATTGGATCAATATGGGATGAAGGACAATGTTTTGGTTATAGGTAAGAAACAAACATAAAAATGATTAACTCTCCATTAGGCACATGTGGGTTTTTTAGTCTGCTGGTCATCTATATGTAAGTATGCACTCTGGACTGCTTATTCTCATTTCAATTGATGGATCCCCTGGGACTTAAAATAGGTATCAATATTTGCTAAGCCAAAGGTTTTCAAATATGTTAAGCAAGAGACCATCCTTTACTTTGTTTTTTATTTATTTCTTAAAATAAAAATTTAACTAGAACCCATGGATGAAACAATTAGATAAACAAAAACAAGACTGTTCTGGTCTCTACCTACAAGATCACCTCTCATTAAGGACTTTTCAGGTTTGCATAAAGACAGAATGCTACGTAGCCACCAAGTTTAATTCTAGGCAGCCTGTGAACTAGAATTTAAACAGACTTTCTGTGAACAATTTTAGCAAATATATTAAAACTTGAGTGGTCTCAATATGAAATTATCATAGATACTATCTTTACATAATTAAAATAACCTGTTTTAAAAAAGCAAACATTATAAACATCATTGAGATTATGTTGGTCAGTTACCCCTAAATACTGCACTGTGTTTGATCACATGTAGTGCTCTAGAGATGATTTTCAAATTATCCGATATTTTCATATAATTCATTGAAATATTTCACTATGCCACACCTTTTAGATTTCAAGAAATAATAGGGCACAAACATTTGTTCTAGCAAGTTAGCTGCATTGGAAATGACTCAGAAACTGTTTTAACTTATCAAAGCATAAAAATACTGTTTAGAGACATGATATGTCATTCTTATATAGCTAAAATAAGACACAATGTATCTACACACAAATCTAAGAGTTCTCAATGATGCAATTCAGAAGAATTAATTATTGAAACAATGAAATACCTGAAGATAGAGAAATAGAAGCATTTTAATGGGGAGAATAAAAGACGACATACTCTTCCAAAGACATTTTCCATGTACATTTAGAGAAAAGTGCTTCATGTATATTAAGAACAACACAAAGAGATCAACAGCTGGCACTAAAATATTATTGTCTTTATCCAATACAAATGAAAGGTAAAAATACCAAAGTTCAGTAGCATTAAAATCTTTGAATCTCTCCGAATCAATAAGTTCACAAAAATTACATGCCTCATTAAGTTCTACACAGATTGCAAAGCTAGCTATAATGTAAAAACAGGCAGACAGTCTGTCTCAATATTATTACAGGAAGGGTTGGTTAAATTAATAGCTTCTCATTGATTAAAAAATCTTGCATTTTACATGTTCTTAAGTTGGTTCCCACCATTACCTTTCAATAACAGAATGAGTCTTTGGAGAAATGTGGTTATATCGAGCTACTCAAACACAAAGGTAGACAAAAGATGTTTACAATATCCTATCATCGTTTCCTGTCATAAACTGCAATTCACCTGAAAAGATGTTTGCTTCCATATATTTTTAGTGATTTTTTTCATGCTTAAACTCTTCTACTACTAAAAATGTAATTAGTCTACAATGATAACTAAGCATAAAATATTATTACTCCATCATAATTTTCCTAGGCAAGATATCGTTCAGTGCAGGTAATATAGTATCTGACATTGTACATAATAATGCCGCTGGGACCTTGTCCATTTGTAATCACTGTACATTATTAGGAAATGCTCTCTTACCAGAGGACCAGTCAACTGCATTTTGCATATATTCATTTAGCTCATTTCCACTTTTGATCATTTAGCAAAACATGGTAATTTTATGATTTACCCAGAAAGATTATAAGATGAATGTGGATTCTTATTCAACTTACATGCTCATGTCTATTCAGCAGAAGCCTAAACTTTTTTAATACATGTCATTCTTTATTAATTCAATCTGCTTCTTCTCTTGAAGGTTATCTGTAGATAATTTACTTTGGTTATTGTCATGGGTACTGGAACACACACATTTATTATGTACAGCTAAGTTCATTTAAATTTCAGAAGGTTTTGTCAATCAAAATTTAGTTGATGATATGGTTATTGATAGCACTGGTTTCATTATTTAGTCCCTTTCGCTGATCTCTCCAGTTAAAAAGGCTGCCACGTCAAAACCAATTTATTGGCTCTGAAGCAGCATTGTACTTTTAGATTATAGTTTTATTTAGTATATTGTGTATATTTTTTAATTCCTTCTTACATATTAAAAATTAATAAATTGAAAAAATAATTCATTATATGATACTATATTAAATATAGCATAAAAACATTATTTGTGTGTTCCATAATTATATGTCATATATATTTCAAGTATGTATATATACATGTATCTAAACCCTTAATAAGGGTAATTGAAAATAACTGTTGAGGTGAGATACATTTTAGCTAAAGTACAATCTGTTTCTTGGTTAATAATGAAATTCAGTTCTAAAAGATAGATAGATGAAATATATATGCCTAAAGCTATAAAATGGTATTATATTCTGTTACAATTAGAGGCAATTAATGGTGTTGGAAGATTTGCTTTCTTATTCTTACATCTAATGAAGCTATACATTTTTAAATGTACTTTAGAAACTACAATTTTAAAATTTTTAGAATTTTAGAAACTGTAATATGATTTCCAAATATCACCTCCACAACATCAGCACATTTAGCCATAAGTAGACACTAAGTTATTAAGTTTTCACAGTTCTTGAATTTGGAAAAATCAATGAATCACCTTTTTTCAACTAAAGAAAAAAATAAATGCTTTGTTATGAAAAGATGACCTATAATCTATGACACCACTACTTTATTGAGATTATTTTTCATCTAATATTGTACTACTGAGTTTTGTGTTTGGAATTGAGTAACATCCACTCAAATTTATGTAATATTTTAGGATGGCATAAAAATACTCATTATTACAACCCAATACAATTTGTGTTTAATCATAATTATCGCAGTTAACTAGAGAGTAAAGCATATGTCAGATAATAACTAAAGTCCACCAAGTTTATGGTGATCATGTTTTTCCAAATTATAAATAATTGTTTGCATTCCTAACTTGCCATTATGGCAAATAAAAATAAAAACGTGACAACACCACAAGGAGATGATTATTCCACCATGAAATCTGAAGCTATTTTCCTTTTGTTTACTTTTGAATATCCAAACCTAATTTTTAAAATTGTTATCCTTGTTGAGGGTACTAATGTTATCCTTGTTGAGCCCTACAGGAACTCCTTCCCTCCTTTTTTTCTTTTTTAATTGTTGAGGATTCATTGAGGGTACAAAAGATCCAGGTTACACTAAGTGCATTTGTCAGGCAAAGTCCCTCTTATAAATGTGTTTCTCCCCCCAAGAGGTGCGCCAAACACGGTGCCCTCCCTCCCTCCTTCTCTTTGCTCTCTCATTCTCCCACCTCCCCATGCACTAGGTCATCAATTGTCCTCATATCAAGATTGAGTACACTGGATTCTTGCTTCTCCATTCTTGTGATGCTTTACTAAGAAGAATGTGTTCCACGTCCATCCAAGTTAGTACAAAAGATGTATAGTCTCCATCTTTTTTAGTGGATGAATAATATTCTGTGTTAAACATATACCATAATTTGTTAATCCATTCCTGGATTGGTGGGCATTTAGGCTGTTCCCACATTTTGATGATTGTAAATTGAGCTGCAATAAACAGTCTAGAGCAAATGTCCTGATGATAAAAGGATTTTTTTCTTCTGGGTAGATAGATACCCAGGAATGGGATTGCAGGATCAAATGAGAGGTCTAGTTTGAGTTCTGTGAGGATTCTCCATACTTCCTTGCAAAAAAGGTTTTATTAGTTTGCAGTCTCACCCACAGTGTAAAAGTGTTCCCTTCTCTCCACATCCACACCAACATCTGCAGTTTTGAGACTTCATGATGTGGACCATTCTCGACAAAGGTTAGGTGATATCTCAGGGTGGTTTTCTTTTGTTTGTTTGTTTGTTTTGAACTATGTTTTGAGGCAATTTATTACCTAGCAGTATGTAACTAACACAAGAAGAAACAAAGACCATGTTAAATGACAGCATGGGGATGCAGCTGGTAAAAATCCAAACTGTGGAAAACTTAGAGTATTATAACCCAGTATATCAACCAAAACATTTCAAAGGAAAAAAAGTACACCATAGGGATCTTTCTTGGATCTGGATTCAAGCAAAACGTTTAAAAAATTATAGGACCAAAAAAAAAAGTTATAGGACAATTAAAACTGTTCAAAATACTGACTGGATATTTAATGATACTAATAAATTATTGATTTTGGGGGGCGAGTTTTTTTTTTTTATTAAATCATGGCTGTGTACATTAATACAATTATGGGATACAATGTGCTGGTTTTATATACAATTTGAAATACTTTCATCAAACTGCTCAACATAGCCTTAACCACATTTTCTTTGTTACTGTGTTAAGACATTTATATTCTACACTTAGTAGATTTAACAGGTACCCTTGTAAAATGCACCAGAGGTGTGGTCCCACCAATTACCCTCCCTCCACCCATCCTTCTCCCTTCCCTCCTCTCCCCCTCCTCTTTCCCCTTCCTCTTGTGCGGTTAGTTGGGTTATACCTTCCATCTGGAAGTTTGCGTGCTTATAAATTGGTTTCATAGTAGGGCTGAGTACATTGGACACTTTTTCTTCCACTCTTGAGATACTTTGCTAAGAAGAAAATGTTCCAGCTCCATCCATGTAAACACAAAGAGGTAAAGTCTCCATCTTTTTTATGGCTTCATAATATTCCATACTGTATACATACCACATTTTATTAATCCATTCATTGGTTGAAGGGCACTTGGGCTTCTTCCAAGACTTAGCAATTATGAATTGGTCTGCAATAAACATTTGGGTGCAATAACCTTTGTTATAAAGTGATGTTTGGCCTTCTGGATATATACCTAGTAGAGGAATTGTAGGATTGAATGGCAGGTCTATTTTTAGATTCCTAAATGATCTCCAAACATCTTTCCAAAAGGAACATATTAGTCTGCATCCCCTCCAGCAGTGCAGAAGTGTTTCCTTTTCTCCATATCCATGCCAACATTTATGGTTATGGGATTTTTACTGGAGTTAGATGATATCTCAAAGTGTTTTGATATGCATTTCTCTGATGATTAAGGATCAGCATGTTTTCATGTGTCTGTAGTCCACGTGCCTGTCTTCTTCAGAGAAGTTTCTTTTCAAGTCCCTTGCCCACCCTGAGATGGGATCACTTGTTCTTTTCTTGCTAATACATTTGAGTTCTCTGTGGATTCTGGTTATTAAACCTTCATTGGAGACATAACCTACAAATCTCTTCTCCCATTCTGAGGGCTATGTGCTTGCTTTATGTACTGTGTTCTACGCTGTGCAGAAGATTTTTAGTTTGATAAGATCCCAATAATGTATTTTTGGTGTTGCTTCAATTGCCTGAGGGGTCCTCCTCATAAAATATTCTCCCAAGCCAATTTATTCAAGTGTTTTCTCTGCATTGTCTTCTAGTATTTTTATAGTTACATGTCATAAGTTTAAATCTTTAATCCAATGAGAGTCTATCTTAGTTAATGGTGAAAGGTGTGGGTCTAGTTTCAGTCTTCCATGGCTCACCAGCCATTTCACCCAGCACCATTTGTTAAATAGGGAGTCTTTTCCTCTCTGAATGTTTTTGATTGGTTTGTCAAAGGTCAAATGATGGTAAGTAGCTGGGTTCATCTCTTGGTTCTATATTCTGTTCCATACATTTACCTTTCTATTTTTGTACCAGTACCATGTTGTTTTTTTTATCACTATTGATTTTTAGTATAGTCTGAGGTCTGGTAGTGTGATTCCTCTTGATTTGTTTTTAATTCTGAGTAATGTCTTGGCTATTAGAGGTTTTTCCTGATTCAGTATAAAACAAAGTATTGTTTTGTCCAGATCTTTAAAGTATAACAGTGGTGCTTTAATAGACATTGCATTAAAATCGTATATTAGTTTGGGTAGTATGAACATTTTAACAATGTTGATTCTTCCCAGCCATGAGCACGGTATGTTTTTCCATTTGCTAACATCTTCAACTATTTCTTTTCTCAGAGTTTCACAGTTCTCTTTACAGAGATCTTTCATGTCCTTTGTTAGGTGAACTCCCAAATATTTCATGTTCTTTGGCACTTCTGTAAAAGGAATAGAATCCTTGACTGTTTCTTCAGCCTGACTATTGTTGGTATATGTAAATGCTACAGATCTGTGAGTATTGATTTTGTAACCTGAGATGCTTCTGTATTCCTTGATCACTTCTAAGAGTTTTATAGTTGAATCCCTGGAGCTTTCCAGATATGCAATCATATCATCTGTGAAGAGTGAAAGTTTGATCTCCTCTGACCCTATATGGATACCCTTGATCACCTTTTCTTGCCTGATTGCGATGGCTAAGACTTCCATTACAATGTTAAAAAGCAGTGGAGACAATGGGCAACCTTGCCCGGTTCCTGATCTGAATGGAAATGATTTCAGTTTAACTCCATGCAATACAATATTGGCTGTGAGTTTGCTGTAAATGGCCTCTGTCACTTCAAAAAAATTTCCCTTCTATACCTATTTTCTTAAGTGTTCTGATCATAAAAGAATGCTGGATATTATCAAAAGCTTTTCTGAGTCAATTGAGACAATCATCTGGTCTTCGTTTTTTCATTTTGTTTTGTTGTAACCCAGCCCTCTTTCCCCTGCTCACTCCTGTTCCCCAGCCCTCACCTGTTCCCCCCACCCTCTCCAGCCCATTTCTCTCCTCCTCCCTTCTCCCCCCAGAGTTGACTCCAGGAACAAGGCAAGTCCCTACTCCCCCCAGGGTGACCGAGAACATGTTCCCAGGCCCCCTTCTTCCTCCTAGAGTTGCCAAGAACAAGCTTCAGGTACAAGGAAAAAAGTCCCAAGTTTCACAAAACCCCCAAGTTCTCAGTAGATGAACAATGGTGGAAA
>CAUYQV010137045.1:0-20886 GCA_963574575.1 Galagoides demidoff
AAAGCTATAAGTTAGTTTCATAGTAGGGCCGAGTAAGACACTTTTCATTGCTTCACTCATAAGAGATGCATGAGGAAGGACAAGTGGTGAAATTTCAACTGTTAAAGGATGAGAGCTAAGTCAGAGAAGTTACTGTGGTGATATTAGCATGAGTGTAATTCTTGAACTAGAGAGCAACTGGTCTGAATGATTTAATGCCTGATTTAGATCCTCTAATTTATTTATTTTACAAAAATCTGGCACTTTCTGTGTGCTACTAAACAAGACAGAGGTAGTCCTCGCTCTTGTGGGAGTTGTAACATAACTAAGCTAAATTTATGTAACAAATTTCAGCCTCTCCATCAGGTCAGTCACTTAGATAAATAACAATAAATGCAATTGTGTTCAATGCTATCAACTCATTACAACAGAGGTAGGAATTACTATTGCCATTTATAAATGGGGTAGCCAGAGCTTGGCTAGGGTGGCTAAGTTATTTGTCTAAGCTCATACAACAATTGGGAAGCAGAACTGGTGTTCTAATCTCTTTCCCCCATCCTAACATCACCACCACAAGCTGTGCCACAACTGAAGTGATGGTTGCCCTGCCTCCCTGACTTGAGAACAAGATTTCATTTTGGCCATCAGGAGTAAAGTTCTGACCCAGCACCTTCAAGGACTGGACAGATTATTTTCTTCCTATGTCTTTCCTAGACCCATGCAGATGACAAAATCAGCCATCTTGGAAAAGGCCATCATCTGTTCTTGTCCTCCCACTGTAGACTGGATTAAATAATAAATTACCACAAAATTAATTTTTCAGGAAGAGTGCTAGCACATGTTTAAGAAACGTTGCTCTCATCAGTAGACACTTAAGACTTCTTCTTTGCCTTAAGATAGTCTGGACCATACAAATTGCAGTAGAAATTTGTTTTAGCCAATTACTGTGTGTTTTTAGATGATTTTCATGTCACAATTGCATTTATTATGACATTCAACAGAAAGCCACCACAGCTTCTGATCAGTGCTTCAACTCAGTAAAGTACATATTAAAATGTTTAGAAGGAAATTTATGCCAAGGTTTATCGTGAGCTAATGTATCCCCTACCCTTCTCTCCCATTCCTGTGTGTCCTTACACTGACCTTTTGAGTCTATTGAGATTCATTCACGATCACATTTCATACCCCAGGATTTATTTTTCTTAACTATACCCCTCCTTTCTTACCCATTTTTAAATTCTTACAGGTGAATATAATTTGGCACTTCATATTTTAACAATAGTATTCATGCTTCAAATGATGGATTGTTTTTCCTCCATTCTCTTTCTTGCAATATACAAAGACATGATTTATATTTTGTGAGATGTAGTAGTTCAATTTTTGATGGTTATAGTGACAAAAAATTAGCTGAAAAGTGAAGCATTATGTTTTCATTTATGAGAGTCTAAGAGTTTAAAGTCTTACACATTTTTAATTATTTATCATTATATAATAAAATAAAACCTAAACAAGTGAATTTACCTTTTCATGGAATTCACTCTCCTACACTCAATCTAATGTGCAAACTTACTCTTCCCCTCTTTTCCTCCTCGGATATTTATTGAGCATCGAATCTGGGCTATGTAAGCATCAGGAAAGCAGGTGTATATCAAGTGTTTTATAAAGTTGAGGAAACATTTGTACTGAAATGCATTTGTGGTTGCTCCTGATGAGTAAAGTAGTTTAGATCAAAGTTATGCCCTTTGTGAGGAACTGTAGGGCGTCTAAATCCCAAGAAAAATATAAAACAGTCTAATACGTTTCTTTCTGGGCATTTTCCCTGTGTGTAAATGAGGGAGGTCACATCTCTGTAATACTGAATCAAGAATCTTTAGAGTAGTAAGATATGCTACATACTAACTGTGGATCCAAAATACTGAATATACTAATTTATATTTTATTTACTTTAATATCAATCCATTGAAATTACATATCCATTTCACTATTTTCAAATACATTGTTAAATTCAACGCCTGTAACATGTCCATGAAGTAGGTGACAACATTTTAAATAAGGAAATTAAAAATGTAGACATGTCTAAGTGTACTCAACATAGTAAGGGCTGAAATCCAGATCACCAGCTAGAGTAATAGGGCTTGAAGGCTAAAAAATTGCCTTCAAGGTAAGGTTCTTAGTGATTAAGAGGCCAAAACAGATTCCCTTGCATTCTCAAGCCAGTGAACCTCTCTAAGCTATAAAGCATAAAACCTTAATGTAACTGTGTTAAGGAGGAAGGAGTGATATGGCACAGAAATAGGAAAATAGTAGACACACACACACATATCCATTACAGTTTTAATGAAAATATCTGTTCTTATATCAGTGAAGGTGGCGTGTCCAATGTTCACTATAAGGTAAACTAACAGAAGCAGATGGGCCATCCAGATTATTGCGATTCATGATGTTTCTTGGACTCATGTAAAATCAACTTATGGTTTGTTTTTGTTTTTCCCACGTAAATATGCATGTCTTTGATGGGATGAAGATGCAGATGACTCTTTAAGATTCTGTGAACCTCGTTTTGGTCCATGAAATTCTCTACGGTTTGAGAGACCACAGAGATAGGAGGCAGGACTTATCTCAGATAAATCTTGGAGCAACCTGTCCCTCGGACCTTTTCTTCCCCCTTCCTAAATGTTCTTATTCATAAGTAATCATAGGCAATCCCATGGCCTTGAAAATAACCTATATGATGATGAATCACAAATTGATATTCCCAGCTCAGACACCACCTGAGCTCCCCACACGTACGGGACTGCCGATAGGGTTTCCATGCAGAAGGTTAACAGACAATGCACATTTAACATTGCCACAGCTCCTCCTGCAGCTGAAGTGATGGCCACCTCATCCTTCCAGGAGAACATGACACAACCTTTGAGGCCATCTCGACTCCTCTATTTCTCTTAGCCCTCTCCTAAAGTCAGCCAGCACGTCATCTTGGCTTCTCCTTCAAAACATATCTAGAATTTAACCAAAATATATCTACACTCCTATCTAGAATAGGACATATTTTATTTATCTAGATTATATCCAGGTTTGTCTCCCCACTTCCATTGCTATGACTCTGGTCTATCATTTGCCGCCTTGATTACTGAACTACTCCTAACTGACTCCTGATTCCACCTTTACCCTCTCTAAGTCTTTTCTTAAAACTATGCTCAGGGTTGTCTTTTCACAAACTTGAGTCCTGTCATGTGACTCCTCTGCTCAGAGTCCTCAAAGCAAATCCCATTCAAAGTGATTGCTATGGGTTATGAGGTCTCCACAATACAGCCGTTGTCTCTAATTCATTTCTTGCTACTCTCAACTGTATTCCCTCTATGGCAGCCACCCTGGCTTCCATGGCTTTCCACACTCCTACCTCAGGCCTTGGCTCTTGCTGCCCCATCTGCCTGGCATGTCCTTCTTTCAGTCACTAGTACTGTCGGTATATTCATTTCCTTCAGGTCCTTATTCAAAGTTCCCTGAAATGCTCTTCATAAAAGTCCAACCATCCCCACAACACTTACCCTCCCCGCTCTCTGCACTGGCTTTTCTCCCTGGCACTTATTTGTAAATATCTAACATATTATATGTCTTTTAGAAATTGATCTTATTTATTATCTGTCTGTCCCATGAGAAGGTCTTTGAAGGTTGGTAGCTTTGCCTGTTTTGCTCCACTGAGGTTTTCTGCAGCGTGAATAGCGCCTGATACATAACACGTGCTCACAAGAGATTTGCTAAGTCAATGAGTGATAGAATGAAGTCTACTCAGTGTTGGCTATGGTCAAATGTAGGCACTGGTATTTGTGATTATTACTTTGTAGGAAAGACTATCGAAATGAGAACATTTTTTTCCCGGTTTCAGTAGTTCTTCAAGGAAAAGACTTCTCTCATTGAAAGGCTGTTACAACATTTTGAATTTGATATGTTCCTCCTATATTTCTCAAGTAATCTTCTTTCTCTTATGACAGAGAAAATCACCAATATTTTATATATAAATAACCGGAACCATAAATAAATGTAAAAATATACAATTTTGCATGGAATATATGTGTATCATTTTGTGCAAAATATGAAGATTCAAATATAAATAAAATGTGTTTATGTACACACACATATATCAGATTGATGTATTATACCCTAAGTCATTTTTATTGCCTATGTTTCATTCTCCATGGAGATTTTTAAAGTTGAATTTATGACCTAATATGAGAACTATAAGAATACAAAACATGTTTTCATTTCTGAAAAGTGATATTCATATATTATTTCAAGAAGATAGTTGATAAATAAAACAAGTTAAAATGGTGGAGATGATGCATTCATCTTTTAATTAGCACTTTCTCAACTTTTTAATTCACCACATCAAATTATAAAAAATACATATTTAAAGTTTTGACTATCATGACAGAGGACACTTATATCATTCATTTTTTTAAAGTGGATGATTATTCTTACAGATTGGTGCTCCTAAAGAGATCAATAATTTATTATGTCTCTTTTTAGTGTTTGGTTATAATTCACAGAATTTTGTAGACATTGAATTATTTAGAAAATGATTTATCATACATCATTCCTTGGTACTTTTTAATTTCAGGAATAATTTCCCTGCGTAGTAGGAAATATAAGGAGGACGTAACCTGTCATGTATGTTTATAAACTGAAAGATTAGACATCCTTAGGGATTAATGAGCTAATGTCAGAAGCCTCTATAACCACTGGTGAGTGGTGTATTACAAGGCTATACAAACATTGTCTCATTTAATTAATAATAAGCTATGATTATTAGGCTCACATGGTAATTAATAATGTAGTATTTATTACTAGGAAAATGGAAATTTGCCCATTTTACTTGACAGGTACTCACAGTCATAGTGGAGCTAAGTTTACCTGGAAAATGGTAGGGAGGGTCACAGAGAAGCACCATTCCTTTCCCTTCTTTCACTCTGACCTCAGGACGTTCCTCAGGTGGGAAAGGATCAAGATCTAAGTACAAAAGAAAAAGAGGAAATATTGAATCTCTGCTCAATAGCTCATTATTCATTCAATTTTCCTTTTCAGTAACTAACCAATTTTCCTTTTCATTAACATTCATTCAATTTTCCTTTTGAGATTGAGTAAGTCTCAGTTGGTTTGGTGAGGCCCATGAATGTCAACTCAGTGTTTCTATCTGGTGGGGTTTCCACACACATTGAAAAGTTCTATGATAAGCTCAACGCCCACACGCATTGAAAAACAGCTTGACAACCCTAAAGATTATCCATATCTTAAAGACTTTAATTTCAGATTTAGAGAGAATCTCATTAAGGGTATCTGGAAATATAATGAGGACAGACAAAAACAGAGATCTACCAAAGCCAGAAAGTTAAGAGGAGTGACTTTGAGAAATGAACTCATTGGAAGGGCATTTCTCTTCCAGAGGGAGGACTCAGAGGTCCAGGAAGGACTGAGGGTGCGAGGCAGGATCCTAGTTGGGGAATATGAAAGTGACTGATCCCTGCTCCTTTTACACCCTGGGTTTGCCTCAGTTCTAATTTCCTTTCTTCTTTCCTATATATTCGGAGCTCACGTTTGGTTTGACTTCTCGATACTCTTTCAATTCTTCATATTTTACTGAAATTCACTCTATTTTAGTTCCTCTTTCTTCCTATTTTTTTCAATCTTTGATCACTACCCAAATTATAACATCTAATTTTTTACTTCTCTCAGTATACCATAGACTTTCAAATAACCATCCACTTTGATTATTCCCTCTTTGAGGGATCCTTCCTATCTCTGGTCTTGATGTCTCACTCAAATGTCATCCCACTCCTCAACTGCTCACTTGACATTTCAACTTGGATAACTTAATGTCTCTATAACCTCTGAAACGATCACTGAAATGCTTTCTCTCATCCTTGAAATTGATTTTTCTTGCTGTCATTCCATTTTTAATGAAAGCAAAATGTTCTTGCCCTTTGACTAGACTTTGCTTGAAAAAAAAATATTCAGGAACTTCTTTCCTTCAGTATAATGCAACCTGTTAATGCTTTCCTCATGGATTATGTGTATAATTTACATTGCCACTTTCACCATACTAATTTTTTTCTTATGCTTTTTCTGTCTCCATCCCTTCCAAAGGCCTTCTTAAAACCATCATTTTAATTTCATCCTATAATCCATTTTGCAAAAGACTTAAATGCTGATTATAAAATAACTTCTGAAGAACATCTGGGCCAACTTATTGCCCCCAAAGTACAACTTTCTTTCAGGACGACCTATACCTTTAACTTAGCACAGTGTTTCCTCAAAATGGTTTTCATTACTGGCCCCAATAAAAAGAAATTTTTCATTTAAATTTAAAACAAATAATTAAGTTCATTAAAATGAAATTTAATTTATTTCTATGAGGAGAAGAGAAGTTAAATACTAAAGAATAAGATAGCAACAGGTGGATTGAACTTTTACTTATGATAGCTAAGATGTTTTCTTCCCCTAAGAACCAATTTTTGGTCTCTTGAGGGTGATAATGGCTCTGTTGAGAACGCATGGCTTAGCACTTCCACTGATGCTAGATTTCAATGAGTCATTTAAATATTCAGACCATGGCCTTCATTTATTTCATGACATTATCTTCCACTATTTCAAGTGCATTTGTAAAGCCCTCGTGACACTTTGTCCACTCATCATGGAAGACCCACGTCACTATGATGCCCCCCTCTCTCTACCCTTTCCTCTTCACTTCTCAACCTGCTGAACTCTTACAGTGGAATTCATTAGTATCTGCTTTGAACTTCACAGCAGAATTCCTATATTTTAACTTAAGACTTTCACGTATGTCTGATTTGTCTTATTACCAACAGTCCGCAGCCTGCGTGGGGAGCAAACATCTTCTTGAACATCCCACCCACTATAAGCCTTCCGTGCTTTTGTTAAAATGGAGTGGGTGTCCATTTTCTCTTTAGGAAGTCAGTGGGAGGATTTTAATAAAATAAAAAAATCCAAGAAAGTTAAACATCTCAGAATTAGCACTCTCAATTATATAGATTTTTATCAGTAATTAAAACATGCCTAATTTTTACTTTACCTAAGTACACTTGCCCATTTTATAAAGTTACCGTTACTCACATCCAAAGCTCAGGGTGGCTTCGGTGCTTCTGACCATCCCATAGTTATTTGATGCTAGACAGTAGTATATTCCAGCATCCTTCTGTTTGTCAGGATTGTTGATAACAAGGTTTCCTCCTACCATACTGTAGCGATCACTTGTCAGATCAACATCCCCGTTATTCATTCTCCATCTGTGAAAAAAAAAAGATGCAAATGTCATAGCAAAGATCATGAGGCCTAGAAATTATACAGGGTCAACAGAGCTGTGAAATAATTTGAATACAGCTCTACGTGAAGTCTGCTGATTAAAAATGTGATTCCACTGGACACAGTGGCTCATAGCTGTTAATTCTAGCACTCTGGGAAGCTGAGGCAGGTGAATTGCTTGAGCTCAGGAGTTCAAAGCCAGCCTGAGAAAGAGTGAGACTCCATATTTATTTATTTATTTATTTATTTATTTATTTATTTATTTATTTATTTATTTGATACAGAGTCTCACTATGTCACCCTCAGTAGAGTGCTATGACGTCCCAGCTCACAGCAACCTCTTAACTCTTGGGCTTAAGCAAGTCTCTTGCCTCAACCTCCCCAGTGCTGCCCACCACAGAGCTTGGCTATTTTATTGTTGCTTTTGTTGTAGTTATCATTGTTGCTTAGCTGACCCAGGATGGGCTTGAACCCGCCAGCCTCGGTGCATGTGGCTGGCACCATAACCACTGTGCTATGGGGGCTGAGCCATGAGACCCCATCTTTACTAAAATAGTCAGCACAGTGGCAGGTGCCTATAGTCCCATCTACTCGAGGGGTTGAGGCGAGAGGATTGTTTGAGCCGAGCCCAAGAGTTTTAGGTTATTGTGAACTGTGACACCATGGCACTCTACCCAGGGTGACAGAGGGAGATTCTATCTCAAAAAATTAAATAAATAAATAAATATAAAAGTATGACTAAGGGTGGGATTTCTCCATTTCCTATAGTTTCAAGTCTCTGGAATCATTATTTCTAATCTACCTCAGATACAGTTCATGTGAATCATATATTTCCCCTTCCTTTCATGAGACATGCCAAGGGGCAAATATTTTGTTGAGTTTTGCTCTATAAACAGATTTCTTATAATACATAGATGGGTTATAATTTAACAACCATCTTTGCACTAGTTACATTCTTATCTATAAAGGTATATTGTATAAAATACTAAGAGCATTGCTCTACCAGAAATAAAATATCAGTGTCTGACTCAATATATCAAAGTGATTTTTCAATAAAACAAGTTGAAATCAGGATTGTGCTCAGTCAACAGCATACGCTCACCCTAGAAGTCAATCACACAGTTTGAAAATGATGAAAGTCACCTGGGTCTTTAGATTCCAAGCCACAATTATACAAGTAGAACCAGATTTTCCTCAGAGTAGAGCCAGTGGTGACTTGTGTGTTTTCTCATTATTCAGGGATTTGGGGGAGGGGTAAAGGGATTTTTGCCCCACCACAGAGCTCATAACAACGTAGGTGAGACATGTTAAAGATAACTGATGGGGACTGTTTCACTAGAAACTGGAATCTCACTTTCATGGTCAGAGATGATGGAAGAATGTGGATAGAAAGTTGATCTTAGTTAAGATGGCCCTGAATGACTTTATAATCGTTCTCCATCACGCTTTAGCCCCTACTACTCTGTGTCTGCAGGAACACTGTTAGCACCAGAGCAGTGGTCAAGTAGTGGCCTGTGGCCACATCACTAGTACGCAACCCTGGAACATTTCTATTTAGGGTAAGATCATGTCAAAAGGGCATAATAATGTTCAAATATTTTTTATTAAATCAAAGTTTGTTATAATTCTTACAGTGCAGGAGGCAATTTAAAAGCAAGCATAGAAAACTTGGGCATCTACTACCCAAGTCCAATCCAATGAAAAAGTTCCCCTTCTCTCCAGCTGATGGCAGTATTGTCCCAGCCTCAACGTCCTTAGCACTTGACAAGGCAGTGCCTTTCCTTGCTGGACAGCTCCAATTGGTGAGATTATCCCCCCCAGTAGGTTGCCTCCAAATTTTTGTTTATCGCCTTAAATTCATCCCCATGGATCTAACTCTGCTGATGATATCACACAAGGATTAAGTTTTGCTGTGTTTGGGTAATTTTGCTGGCCTATTTTCAGAAACACGCACTGTGGGTACAATCCCTTTTACACGGCTTTAAATACAGTTTTTATGGTAGTACTTGCTTCTTTGGGCCTGGGGTAAGATAATGAAAACCTCAAGGTTGATATGTGGGAGGTAAAGTTTCCTACTGTACCTCCTAGGATGTTGCTATGCATATCACGTTATCACGGAGCATGCTACAAATATAAAACTGCTGTGTGTGTGAGTGACAAACTGCATGATTACCAAGGTTAGAACAGCTTGCACTGCATAGTAAGTAAAATTTTAAAGCTTTAAGTATTTTCCATGAGACTAGGAGCGTCATGAGCTGGATTTTTCTATTTTTTTCTTCTCTTTCTCTCTCTCTTTTTATGCTGTCAAAAGCCTTTACAACAGGGTTAAACCTCTATATGTCTTTCCCAACTCTCTACATTAATGTATGGATAGTCAAGCCAAACTCAAACTAGGAAATTCAGCACTGGTGGCTCCTGTGAGAGGGAGTCTGTGATGTATTTAAAGCTTTGTTACTTACAGTCTCTGTGGGGGAGGAGAGGGGTGGAGGAGGAGTAGCAGCAAGAAGCATAGCCTTTTCCATTTTTCTAGATCACTTTCCGGGAACAACCCCTCCTGTTTTATTCCCTCCATTCCAGCCTGGAGACTGAATTACTAAGGTCTCAGGTTTGAATGCCAAGGACAGAGTGTCACGAAATAAGCATCACTGAAATAGCTCTTGAGATTCTATTAATCTGTTAAGATTTTTTTAAAAAGCTGAAAAATTATCTACTTATTTGGAACTCAGTGTGTTTCAGTCTTGGATCTGATATTTGCTACCTCCTGAGCAAGACAGCTCACTTATTCAGGAGTTGCGTCCTCTCCTGTAGACGTATCTTGGATCAGCTCCCTCTACAGACTCACTGAATGACACTATTCCATGACTATCATGCCTAGGCCCTCAACATATATGGCTGATGGGTGGAAATAAGTCCAGCCCAGCAAATATTTTCAGAACCAATGTGTTATTTATAATTAATAAAAGATGTACTTACTTTGCTCGCCCATGGGTGAAGTTGAAACAATAAAAATAATTTCAAAGGGGCGGTGATTTTGTATCTAAATTGATATTTTATTTTAAGAGTAATTTTTTAAGTATAGCCAGAAGCAAGAGAAAGTAAGCACACTTAGAATTAAATGTGGGGGGAAGGGGGGAGTCTCTTTAGTAACAACTTTCTATTCTTATAGAAAGTTATTTTCCTATCCAGGAAAAAAAATATTCTACTATTAAAATAAACCTTGTTAAGTGACAACCTTCAATTAAGTCAGGTGACATCAACACATTAGAGCCCCCAAATTGTCTGTCAGTCACTTGTCTTCAAGGAACCATTTCACTGATGAAACTCTAATGCATTGTCATGTGGCTACTTTTTGAATTTTAGTCCTTGTATCAGACTAGAAGCAGTTATACACTTGTCTGAACCATTTGAAGCAAGAAAACCTATTGTTACTTTTAATGAAATCATTATTGGTAATGTAACTGGGAAACCCAGAAAAAACAGAAATAAACTTATTTATTATGTTTAATATAGGGATACTTAAGAAATGTTCTGTGTTATCTGGAATATAGATTTGAGATTATTGGTAAAAGTGCTATTTTGTAGACCTTCCTATATAAATTTTTTATTGTAGTCAATATAGGAATTTATCCATATCTGTAGTTATCTGGGCCAATGCATACAAAAATATTTTATCCTGGGTGGTGCCTGTGGCCCAAAAGAGAAGGGCGCCAGCCCCATATACCAGAGGTGGTGGGTTCAAACCCAGCCCCCAGCAAAAAACTGCAAAAAAAAATTTATCCTCAAATTTGTATATTTAAATTATTCAAAATGTTCATGTAACCATTTGCATGCTTAAAGGCATAATCTCCTATAGGCAATTTGTAAGTGGACAACATCAAATGCCATAGCATTACCTGTGCAGAAAATAGTAAATGAATAATTTGCATACATTTAAGAAAACCTGCTATCTACTTGGGCATTAGACAATGTTTTTAATAGCTTGACAATATTTTTGTTCACATCCCTAGCATTTGCAGTAAGAGTTATATTATAGCTTTATCAGCACATGGTCATGGAAGCTGATCTAAGACTGTTGGTCTGTTACTCGTTCTGAAAAGAGTGATGAGGTACATTACTTGTAAACTGGAAAAGGGCTGGCTCGTGCCCTACAGTTTAGTGAAATTTTTCCTTCCAGGGATTCCTCTGGATAAATGGTATTGATCGGCTGCTCTTCAAAAATTGGTCCAAATCCTTTGTCTTCCTCGGAAACTACAAGAAAAATAAAATTATTTTACATTGTGCTATTTCAGAAGTCAAAAATCTGGAAATGTCAAAAAAGTTTTTTAAAAACATAGGATCTATGTCCAAAACATAGAATCTTCATTTTAATACAAAACAAAGATACAGATATTTGCCTCCATAATCCTGAGGAAAGCATTCAGGTTTTTCATTCAAAATTCCTTTCTGCCCATCTCCCATTATTTCTGCAAACTCATTCTGTTTACTTGTAGCTCCTCAAACACGCCATGATTTCACGTCCTGGCGCCTTTGCATATGGTGTTCCATCTTTTGAGAATCATCACCCTACTTTTTTCCTCTTATCCAAATTTGCATGACCCTTTGTGACCTAGATATACATGGAGTGAGTTCCATCAGGAAGCCAAAACCTCTCACCCCTTCCTGGTTTTCACTGGTCCTCCACTGTGTTCCCTGAACTTCCCTATACAGGTTAGGGCACTTTTCACATCTCTGTGATTCTGCAACTGCTCGAGGACAGGTGGCTCTGCCTTTCCTCTCTGTACACCAACCTCCTAGCTGGCTGTCCACCTATCTGGAAAGTAATAGGACTGGAACAATTTTAAACAAAAGAACAGATACATTACTATATGTCCTGGGGAAATGAATTTTTCCTGGGCCAGTTTTTATGTTTTTCCAAACATATGACCAGCACTGGTACTCAGCAAAATCTACAACAATCCTGAATAAATTGCAATAAATAAATCTCATCAACCAGCTTAAAATGTATCACAAACAGCCTCATTGGGAAACAAGGTGTTTCTGACAGTCCTCTCTGGAATGGAAGCGTGACACCTCACAGCAGGACCAAGAGAAGAGAGTCACCACCTGTCCCTGATGTGGCAGTGTATACAGAGCACAGCTAAGAGGCATAGGCCCCAAATGAATTAATAATGATCTGTGTGGCCAAAAAGCAGCAGCATTCCTACTTGAGGGCACTGGAATGTCTCTGCCCAATCACAGCTGTGGTTCACTCCTCCAGTTTATCTTTTTAAGGGAGAGTTTAAAGCAAATGGCACATAGACATTTCATCTTCTGCAACGTTAAAGATGAGAGCTCCATTCCACCTTCCCTTAGAAACAACAGTTTGAGAGTGAACCTTTGGAGAAATTATTTTATTTCTCCAATCCTCAGAATCACCCTTTATAGATGGGGAATAATTAAAAAATTCTATCTTATAATGTTACCATCAGAATCATTTTGAGACACATTCATGGAGGATACGCGCATACCTGGCTTATAGTCTGCAAGGAATAAATGCTGATTTTTCAGACATTCTTATGAATTTGTGGATCTTTTCAAAATTCAATTTATATTTCCTATGTATATCAATGTTTAGGCTAATCATGAAGCCTCTAAAAGCCAGAAACCAAGTTTAATTAACACGTGCAGCTCTGGTGCTGTTAGCATTGAGTTTTTTTGGGCACTCAAAACATTTTTGTTGGATATATAGAGGATTAATAAAATCCTTGTAACTAAGAAAATGACATGAAGGCTATGTTAACCAGTTTGATGGAAGATTTTGGATTGTGTGTAAAAACACCACACTGTACCCCAGAAATGCATTAATGTACACAGTTACCATTCAATAAAATAAAACAAAATGAAATAAAATAAAATAAAATAAAATCCTTAAATTTCCCCCTTCCCAGTAGGAAGCACCATTTTCTCTAACCCAAAATGTTTCAGTAGGAGCTGCCTCATTCTTAGCTGTAATTTTCTGAAATTGCCAATTAAGAAGGTATCATATAAACCTCAATCCACATTCCATAACCACCTTCCCATTTTAGAGAGCAGATAAATTGCTGGATCAGAACCAGAAGAAGCCGAGGAACTGACATTAAGCTTTGGCAATGTACTTTTCTGGCTGCTGTTTTATGCAAGCCCATGTTCCACAAGACTCTTCCATTTAGAAAAGAAAGGAAATGAGCCTGTGTCTTAAGGTCCTAACACGCTCCCACAGCCATCAGTTCCATCACAAATGTTAGGTGTTCAATGCGTTCTCTGCTAGAGATTCTGAATGTCTTCCTCTGAGTTGCCACTAGGTCCATCATCTTTCTTGAGTCTATGAAAATCAGAAATGGATAAAACATTTTCTTCTTCCCCTTTAATAATTTACTGATGATGCTTGATATTTTCTGGCATTTCAGGATACAGAAGTACACCAGGGAAAAAATGAGAAATGAAACCCAAACCCCTGACGAGAAAAGACTTTCATTTTGTATGTAGGGTCTGGATTTTCCAATCTCTAAAAGAAATGACCTTGTGCTTATCTATGATAAAAATCATATGGTATTTTTCTTCCCACTTGGACAACTTCATAAGCTCTTCCTTCAGTCTCTCCCAATGGCACAATTTTTCTGGCTAGAGCAATTTAGTAACACTTGTCATTTAATATCCTGTTGTTTCTTCCCAACTCACAGAAAATGCTCAAAAAGAAAAGCCAGAAGTGCACGTTTTATCAGTATATTTAGATTCTCTTCTTGAAGGCAAGATAAATTGTATTCCCACTCTACCCCCTAACACATTATAATTTTAGCAAGAATTATTTCAAACCCTTTTAAAAAATCTAAATACTAAATTTTTGGAAAACTAAAAACAAATATTGTTTAGCAGAGTTTAAAGCTCATTAACACCTTCTAATTACATTCCATTTATGTGACCAGCCCAGGGAATGATGTCAATATTATTACGCCAATGACCAAGATCATTAGATTTAAAGAGAGATGGATACATGGTGCAATTATGCTCATCCTCCAGGGGTCCTTGACTACGGCCTGTGAGCCACATTCAGCCTGCCGAGGACATTTATCCAGCCCACCGGGTGTTTTTGCTGCCGCTGCCTGTCCTGCTTAGCCACTGCCTGTGTTTTAAACTATAGTCCAGCCCTCCAATGGTCTGAGGGACGGTGAACTGGCCCCGTTTAAAAAGTCTGAGGACCCCTGAAGACTACTTATCTGCACTGAATCAGATCTTGACCTTCCACTTCCTACCTCAGAGCTAGGGTGGGAATTTCAGATGACCACGTTGGGTGCTACCACTCCATGCCCTATAGGTGTTAGTTAGTTCGGTTCATGCCTTGATTCTGATATTCGGTACTGCAAAGAGTTTTTAGACACAACACAAAAGCATGATCCGCGAAAGAAAAAAATGGGTAAGTTGGATTTTCTTAACATCAAAAACTTCTCTTCTATGAAAGACTTCTGGAGAATGTCTGGTTTTCAGAGTTAAAGGGTTTCCCTTTGTACTTTCTCCAACGTGTATCCATAAGCAGAAATTGGAGAGACATTAACTAAATATCTGTCTCGCTTAACAATGGGGCTATGGCAGTGAGTACACATGGCTTCATGAAGTTTCAACTCATCTCAAGACGTACAGGGTTGCGTTAGTGAACACCATGACAACGCTGTATTTCCAAGGTGGAGAAACAGCCCCGGCCTCTCTACTGTCTGCTTCTATTATGCCTTTTGGTGATACCATTACAGGGAAGATGATAATCCAGAACTCTCCATGCCACATATAATTTCATTACCTTCCTTGAAATAACTATTTTTATCTCTTCTTAGTAAGGTGAGTTACGTTTATTCCGATTTGCTTTGATTATTTAAAGTACTACCTGGGGCCTCCAAATAAAATAAAGACAGAATCACACAAACATATACCTCTGCAGAGATTAGATTTTCCTATTCTAATTCAATGAATTGGCTTTTCTTAAATACAAAGAAAATTTTATTTGTTTTACCAAAGACTTTGAGAGATGGTGACACTGTAACGTGAACAGAGTTGGTGGCAAGGCACAAGCAGGTTTTTTGCAAAGTCACATCAATGACTGTTTTATTCAACTGTCCCTGGATTATGTCCAGGGGGTCTCTTCCATACTCCAGGCGAATCTCAAGCATGATGTGTTCAGGTAATGTGACTATGACTCCCTTCTTTAGGTTTTTTTTTTTTTTCCGTTTTTGGCCTGGGCTGGGTTTGAACCCGCCACCTCCAGTATATGGGGCCGGTGCCCTACTCCTTGAGCCACAGGCGCCACGCAATGGCTCCCTGCTTTAGTCCTGATTATCTCTTCTCTGTTTTCCTTTTCCTCTTTTTCTCTGGACTAGGAATTGCTGTGCCACTGACCGGCTTTCTCGGAAAGCGGTTCTTCCTAAATGTGTTTCCTTTGATCCTTTCCCTTCTTCTTCTTCACAGATGTCTCTTCTTCTTCTTTAACTTCCTCCTCCTCCTCTTCTATTTGAATTTTAATCTTGGCCTTTTTTTTCTTTCTTTCAGTAATTTCATCCTCTTTATCTACTGTTCTGTTTTGCCTATCTGAGAACAGGTTGGAAGCCTGGAGTCACCAGAAGGACTGAGTGTATGTGTTCCCTTCACTTTTGTGTTCATACCATTCTGCTTTAGCTAATGCCATTCCTGTTCCACTAATTTTTCTTATCCCTCTGTCTTCCAAAGTTCTCAATCAGGCTTCTAATTTGGTTGCATTCTCAACTCTCATTAATAAACCAGAATCCTCACCAATGCGTCCTAATGGATATCCAGGACAGCCTTGGCTGCCGGCATTCAAGAAATCTTTGTGTTTGGGACTTGTCTGGACTACAAATGAAGCATGACAAATGAGATCATTTTTAGGGGTATCCCATCTAGACTGGAGGGCTCTGAAGAGTAGCTTTTCTGCTCCAAGAATCTGAACTGTAGAAGGTGCATGCTTGGCCAAATTCCAAAGCAAACCTCTTGAGCAATAAGCCAGGCTCCCACTAATCCCCCTACCGTGACTGTAACACTGGGTTCAGTGGCCGTCATGCGATTTTGGAGATATGTATAGAGCTGGGCTCTATATTCAGAGATTTCAATTACCTGGGTGTAAAGATGCAGAATATTGCAAATGTCTTCTTGTAAAGCCTTTGTGCTCAGATATTTCCTCAGCTGCTTTCACGTCCACTTCAATTTCTTGTGGCAGAAATTCAGAAATTTTGGCAGAGGCGAAGCTCTTCCTCTCATCAACGTTCTGTAAACACTCGCAGCGTGTCAAGTTATCTGAAATAATTTTTCCTAATTCAAGGAAATGCCATCCATTCTCATTCTTGACATCATGTAATATACTCGTTTAGTGCTTTGACCAACTCATCTAACAAGGACTTGCCTGAACAATCCATTGTGTCCCCTTTGTCAGCCCGAAACTTCAATCTTCAGAGGGACATGGTATGGGCCAATCTCGAGATGCTTAGCAGCCATTTCACGTGGTGCTACCTGAGGGATTAATCCATCCATTTGTGAATGGATTCCTCTCATAAGTTCATGAACAACAGGACTATGGATGCAACTGTGACGTGGCTTTTCCGCTATGACCCCTCCAGTTTAGCATCAGCTGCAGCCACACGCTTCTTTTACTTATTTGCCTCAGAACTGTCTTCAGCTGCCTGTTGACGTTTGCCCTCCATCAGAGCCAGGAATGCTGCTAATGCCTCTGCTATATCCTGAAATTTCTCAAAATGTTTTAGCTTTACTATTTTTATTTGCTTTCTCTGGAGTTTCAAGTTCTTTCCACAAAGTATCAACCTCTTGAAGTTTCTTCTCATTTGGAACCTTAAAGATGGCATAGTCCACAGACGTTTGAAATAGAAGCAACATGGTGAGCCTGGGTCAGGGCACCGTGCAGCCCGCCATGGGCTCCGATCCGTGTGCAAAAAGACCAACTCTGCAGCCTGCAGCCACAAAAGGCCCACGACCCTGTGGTGGAAATGGACACACCTTTCCACCAAGAATCAAACCACGTTGCCTAAATGTTCCACGCCTTCCTGCAAGTAGAACACAAGAATCCACTTCTCCAAGGATTCTAAAATAAATGGGCTCAAGTATTTCTTCTGATAATGTATCTTTTGATTTTAAGGTATAGATTTTTGAGATGAAAGTTGGTCAGCTTTTAGAAAACTGAAGATATGTTTTAAGTAGTTTCTTCAACTTGACCACATGTATTTAAAAAGAAGCTTAATGTTTTCTAGAAAAGGTACCATCAATGGGAATTTCCGTTGATAATAATGGAATGAATGACAGGTACTAATAATTACTTACTGGGTTTATTATTGGGATATGCCCACATATTGAGGCTACGTACATGGAGGGATAGACAATCTCCCAAATGGTGCGGGTAAAGGTTAAGTGATTTGGGAGTAAATTTTTATACTGGATAATATTAGTGACCCATACGATTTTTCTTCTCCACGCCAATACTTTTCACCAATTTTATGTACATATTTCCCAGTACTCCACTTACATTTGACCTTTATAAGAACAGACAATGAAATTCCTAGGGGATAAAATGCAAGAAGTTCACCTCCAACAAAATCCTGAAATCATTTTCCAGAGTAAGAAAATACTGCATTTAAGATATTTCCTTTTGCCTGTTTCCCAGATCACAGGTTCTGCTCAGTCTTAGAACTATATGGTTCTTTTCCAAAATTTTTAAGCCAGAATAAAACAATGTATTCCATTTAGTAGCTTAGAAATTACTGTATTCATTTTTATGTTGGGAACATACTTGGGCCCTAAAAAGAAAAACTACTCAAAGGAAGCATTGGCATTTCATGGCCGTGTTCAGCATGAACCTCTGGATAGGAACCTCCTGATGAATGCTATTGAAGACAGTAACTGAGTTCACTGCCCAGGTAGCGCAGCAAGTTGGTTGGATCCAGGGAAAAAACTTTTAGGGATAAGAGAACAACAAAGCTCAGGAAGGGGTCCACTAATGCAAGCATTAGGCTCTCGGCCTACAGAAAATACCGTCAGCTGTTGCTTTCTCCTACAGCCATGGAAACACTCAGATGAAAATGTTGATGCCTTCAAAGTATTATGGGGTTAAAAGCCACAAGAAAGAAGGAACAGAAAGGGATTATGTTTTCTGAACAAAGAAAACTAAAATTATTTCTAAGTACATTCCCTTTTTCTTATTGGATCTATTTGTCTAAAAAGGAGGCCAGAGTTACAGATGGCTTCTCAAGCTCAGGGAAGATGTGACACTTCATCTCTTTCTTTTGATCTTTTCTTAATCCAAATTCATTTATTTGCTATCATGTATTCTGATAAACATAAATCTATTACAGAAGTGCATTTCTTAAATTTGATCCAGAAGATTAACCAGACAGAAATAAGTCATGTGTGAATACGTGCAGTCATATTTACAACAGTGAATGACAGCACACTGGCTTTTTATGGCACTATTTTCAGCTCCACAATTAATGTAATCAGCTGGTTGTGTGCTCTAAAATAAAATGGCTTCGCCTCTCCCTGGGCGGAGAGGGTCTGCTATAATCTTGCCATTCTGTTTTGTTTCTGAAAAATTGAAAGTAAAATTTTAATTTGCACTTCAGAGCCTTTTAAAATTCATTTTAGATCCATTTTGAAGCAACTTCCATTTCTCATTCTGTAATATGTCATCTCAATCTGTTAGTTATTAAACATAATCTTACATCCATATGTTATAGTAAGCATCTCAGGAAAAAAAGCAACTGGAAAAAAATACACCTTTAAAAAGAGTTTGGTGTTAGAATTTTTGTGATATCTACACTATTACAATGCTTATGGGGTGGGGAGTTGATGCAGACCCTCTCGAAATAAATTCTCTAAATTAGGCGACGTTTAAATTGTCACACAGTATACTTCTTCCAGATAGCACGACTTCCTATCTTCACTGGCAACCAATCTGTGCTGATAAGTGAAAAAATGTGTTTAAGGCTTAGGCCTTTAGGTCATAGATAATAGGGTCATAGGAATGATTTGCATAACTAAAAATATATATACTCAGGAGCTGGTCTCAATCATGTGCAGACATTTAGTTATTAGAATGAAATCTAGGGTCAGGTTGGCAGAAAGTTTAAGTGGACTAAATTAAATCCTTTGCTTGGCTTTACCTGCCAAGGGAACCCTATCACAGCTCTTGATAGCAAACCCTTCTTTCACCTACAGTCCACCTCTGAGTCATCCAGACCCTTTTTGACGTAACTGACCAGGCTTTTCCGTACACCCACATCATGTCTCAGTGTTTCCTAAAACGTTGCGTGCTTCCCCTGGTGGGCCTACTTCTAGGACCCAACTTGCCTCCCACTACCTCCAGTTTATTTTGATGTATTTTCAGTGAGCAAAGTACAATGTCCTGAAAATAATGTTTAGTAACTGATGTAAATTTAATTGAAAGAAACATCCAGGGGGTTTGGGGACAAGTACTGTAAGGATCTGCAATTCTCTCCCTGCCCTCCAGCCGAGCAATGAAGATAATTGTTTTCAATAGGAGCTTTTGATATTCTAGAGTCACTCCATAACTCTAACTGTAACTTATTGATACTTTGTATCCTAATTCATATAAAATAAATATTGTATTTCTATTTTGTTTCTTCCCTTTACAGTTTTTATCATTGAATTATGAAGGAATGAAAGAGACATTTCTTTTCACTTGAGGTTAGCCTGGGTGAAACGGGTCCTGAAAGTTGGTCCTTTTTTTTGGTTTTTGTTTTTCATTCTGGAAGTAAATGAAGACCATAAATCATAAATGTTTACTCTCAAACGACTTAGTTAGTAATTCCAGGTTAACTGTGTACGACTCAGTGAGAGTCATTCTCTCAGTTTAGTTATGTTCATTCTCTTATCTCAATAGGATACAATGTTACTCTGATAAAATCTAAAAAAAAAATTAAAAGGAAGATATTTCTTCAAGACACAGGGAAGTTGGTTTATGATTTTTTCTATAAGCCTTGATGTGTATGTTATTGTTCAAATTAAAAAATGTTGTTTTAATATTTATTAATTTAAATTATGTATTAATTTATTTAATAAATTATTATATATTAATTTATTTAAAGACTAGTCAGCTAGGCTACTCACACTGCTATAACAATAATAGTGAAAAAACTGTATGTACAGGATGATGTATTGAACAGAATTTTTTCATTTGTGAGAAAAAAATCTGATTTTTAGCTCAGCTAAGTAATGCAGCAGTCTTTGTTGGTGACCAGCCAGTGTTTTTTCCCCTTTGCCCTCCTGTCAAAGTCTCCTATGCCTCAGAAGTGAAGGTGGACCAGCATTAATTCCCACACTCTTGCCAATGATGGGTTTGATGGTGGGTGTGTGACCCAAATCTGGACAGCTAAGGAGAGGTTTCTGGGAAAGATCCTTTTGTTTTTAAACGGAGTGGGTACAAGTAGAAAAGAAACACACTCTCTTCCTCTATGAGATGTTGTTATGTCTCTATGTGGCACTGAACTGTAGTTCTGCTGCCAATAGGTCAAGGAGGAAGCCCGAGAGGTGACTGCTGGAAGAACAGTGCAC
>CAUYQV010137047.1:0-17389 GCA_963574575.1 Galagoides demidoff
AAACAACAATGATGGCTGCAACCAAAAAATGGCCGGGCATTGTGGCGGGCGCCTGTGGTCCCAGCTACTTGGGAGGCAGAGGCAGGAGACTCACTTGAGCCCAGGAGTTGGAGGTTGCTATGAGCTGTGATGCCATGGCACGCTACCCAGGGGGATAGCTTGAGGCTCCATCTCAAAAAAAAAAAAAAAAATACCCTAAGCATGAGGTTCTAAAATAGGATCACATACCAACCAGGTAATAACCAGGATGCCAGTACTCATGATAAGTGGGTGGGGATAACCCTGACAAGCTCTAGTATCACAATCACTAATATGTTCACCTGTGGTGAAACGCATTGAGATGGGGTTGAAGCAGGAGATGCACTGACCTCACCTGTGTGGGTCTAGCTGGGGTCTAGCTCAGTGTGATTCATCAGCCAGTCCCAGCCCATGTGTTGTTTGATACCAGTCTCTAACAAGGTAAATACAGAATGAGAGTAAACATGAAAATTTTTAGATCTAATCATTTTAGATTTAATAATAATAGGTCTAATAATTTTAAAAATTAGACTTATATCAGATATGTCTTCTTTATTTCACTTTCCTAGTCAGTTCACAAAAGATTTTTTATAAACTATTTCTTAATACAGTCTGAGAAGCACTGGCCTCGACTTAAAAAAAAATATGGGCATAATATTTATTATGACAATTTTGTAATTGGTTAACTGTCCCTAAAGTTCTAAAGGAGAAATATGAAAGGATCAGGTCAGGCAACTATCAACTTAAAATCTAGAAGGTCTCTGAGACCATATTAAAGTGAATCTCATCGCCAGCAGCTGAGAGGCAGAATGAGCTGAGAAGCAGTTTCAGCATCTGATTATAAGAGTAGCAGAGTCACAAAGGAGATTGGATTCATAGCCCCAAGAGAAACCCTCCATGCTAAGTCCATGGTCCCAGTAAGGAAGGATGGGACCCTGAGAACTGTGATAAGGATATTTGGGTTGATAAACTTGAGAACCTTCAAGTCCCAGACTCCCTGAATCCTCCATCCCAGAAGAAGTACCACCTCCTCCATGCCCAGGACACAAATGTTTATTTGCCTGGATCCATGCAAAAGCCTCATCAGAAGTTAATGGTTCACAAAATGATGCTTTAAGAGCTCGGCTGACATGTACAGAGCCCTCTTTAAAGGCTATCTGCATCTCCCCTTGCTATTTCTACATCAATATCTAGGACCAAAAAATCAGCATAACTTGACTAGAAAAAGATGTCACTTCTTATAGAAAGAAATGGATTATTCAGAAGGGTGGGAGGAAGCTGCTGCAAATACAGTAAGAACTTGAAGAATATACCTGCCAGTGAATCTTAAGAGTAGGATTGGGTGGGTGGGCTGTAAGGGTAGGTTGTGGACAGTTCATTGATAAGAGAGTACGTTTTTTAATGCTTTGGCAAAGACAATCAGAGTCAGTCCTATTGCACCGTTGGCATGGCTCCTTGAAGCTTGGAAACAATAATGGCCTACAGTATATGAGGTGTAAATGCCAGAACTGCCTTGGCAGAGTGTTGAAGAAGGGAACAAAAGGCTCAGTGAGACACCTTATTGAATTGAATTTACTATGCTAGACCAGAGAACATACTGACTGACTGTGCTCTCCAGGAGGGCCTGGAGGACTTCACTAAAGCAATGAAGAAGTGCAGCTCTGTGATCTATAGTTCCGTAGTGACTATTGTCTGAGGCCAGGAACACAGTGTTGCCATGGCTCATAAATGGCAATGGGGCAAAGATTCTGGAATAGCCAGGACCACATCAAAAGCAATGTGAATGCAATTACATGATAAGGCAGCAAGGCTGGCATGAGAATCAGGAGCCATGCAGGGATCTGCAGGGACGCGTTGCAAAGACTAATAATCCATGATGTTTCTAGAAGTGAAGAAGATGCTTGTTGCCAACAAAGGTATCACTTGGCTTGTACAACTGAACGAGAAGGCTGATGTTAGGGGCCAGAATAGAAAATTATAATCCCTCATCTAGTTTCCAGATCTGAGATAGTTCTTGTACTCACAGATCAAAAATGGAAGAACAAAACAAGCCCCCAGATGAAGACCTCCAAAAATGTCACAGAAAATATATGCAGCAGCGATATTCTCATTCCTTCCTTAAATGAACTTTTGGCCATTGATCAGGGTAACTGCATATTGGGGAAAAGAGAATGCCCAGAAATTCCAAAGACCGCTGGGTACATATTGAAACTGAACATATTGAAACTAATACCAAAGGACACAGAATGCCATTCTATTTGAGTAAGGACCAGACAGATGCCATTCAATAAATGGCCTCCCAGATGTCCACCCCACAGTAGCTCCAGTGACTTTGCAGCCTCACTCTGTGGTCATTTCCCAGGTCTTTGAATGCCAACTTAGAAGCTGTCAGACCTCTCCCACTGGCTCCCTGATCCTGTGATTTAGCCAGGGTAGGAAAAGCCAAGTGGAAGCCTCCTCTGCCACCAACACCTGCCCATACACTGACACACACATGCACATACTCTCTCATACTCTCAAACTCACCCACACATATATACCTTTACACATTTAAAGATACCCACACACATATACATTCACAACCACACACTCAAACACACTCACATGCATACACACACTTATACCCCTGCTGTAGTTTGAATGTTTCTGTCCTCTCTGGACTTCATGTTGAAATTTAATCCCCAGTGCAACAGTACTGGGGGGTGTGGCCTTTGGGGACGTGCTTAGGTCATGAGGGCCCCTCCATTATGAATGGATTAGTGCCATTATAAAAGGGCTCCTAGGAATAGATTCTCCTCTTTCTACTCTTCTGCTATGTGGGGACACAGCATTTCTCATCTTTGCTTTCACCTCTCACCACGTGAGGACACAGCAGAAAATCCCTCAGCAGAAGCTAATGCCTTGGCCTTGGACTTCCCAGCCCCTAGAACTGTGAAAGACTAAATCTCTATTTTTAATAAATTATCCAGTCTGTGCTATTTTGTTATAGCAGCACAAATGGATTAAGACAGCCCACACTCACACCCATGCTCACACATTAAAACACATCCATATTCTTACACATACACACACACACAGAAGCAGGACAGTAAAACAATATTGCATCTGAGATAGAATAGAGACCAGTACCACTTTCAAAGACATAAAGAATGCAAGGTCCTGACCCCCCAACAGATCCCCAGTTGATCCATCAGCAAAATCAGATGACTAATGGCAGATGACAGTGGACCATTATAAATTTAACCCAGTAGAAGCCTCAATTTCAAATCTTTTGACAGATACCTTTAGTAGAACAGATCCACACAGCCTCCAACACTTGAGATGTGGTTTTCAATCTGGTGAATGCATTCCTTTCAGTCCCCCTCATGGAGGAACAGAACCAGCTTGCATTCACTTAGCATGTACAGCTGTACATATGAATGGTCTTGCCCAGATCTAACTTAATTCTTCTGCACTCTGTCACCATATAGTTCAAAGGGACCCTGATTTTCTGAACATTTCACAGAACATCAGAGCGGTGCATTATACTGATAGCATCATCATAACAATTCCACTGAGCAGGAAGTGGCAGGTACTCAGAAGCCCTGGTAAGATATGTGAACCAGGGGTGACAGATAAGCTCTACAAAGACTCAGAGGCCTGCACATCAGTAAAGTTTCTAAAGATTCAGTGGCATGGGGCATATTGAGATAGTTCCTCTAAGATAAAGGAGAAAGTATTAAACCTTCAAAGTCACATCTTTAAGGGAAAGGCTCTATATTTGGTACCATGAGATCTGGCAGATTCTAGGGTAGAGGAAAATGTCATGTGAACCTAAGCAGGGAAGTTACAGAACAAAACCCCCAGATTCTAGTGCAAGATTGTACCATCTTCAGAAAAACAAAACAAACAAGCAAAACCCTTCACTATTAAGAACACAGTTTTGTGCATGCTATTGGATCCTAGAAGGAAGTGAGGACCTGACTTTGGAACATCAAAAACAATGAGACCAGAGCTACCCATCATGATCTGGGTATTGTCAGGCATGCCAAGTCATAAGGTGGATGGACACTGGAGCATTCCATCACTGACTAAAAATGCCATATTCTAGATCAGGTCCAGAGTTTGCAAATAAGTGATACAGGTCTCATATCACCTACCTATGTTGCACCAATAGATTTCCCTCAGCTCATGCCTCCAGGGGTCCCCTAACACTAGCCAATGGAGAAGGAAAACCTTGGGTCTGGTTCACACACAAGGCAACTCCATATATGGGTTGGACCTAAAAATGGATGACTATGTCACTAGACTCTGAAAGTCAGTGGGAGAAGGAAATAAATTCTCCCAGTGAAGAGAGCCTTGGATACTTCAACCCGTCACCAACCTGATGTGGTGGGAGATAAGCCTAAGGTTGTGATAGTCACATACTCCTAGGCAGTGGTAAACAGTCTAGCCATTCTAACCAAGGCCCCCAGAAAGGGCAGGACTTGAAGATGAGAACAAAATATATAGATCTTTCTCAATGCCCACCAGAGCACATCCCCAACAGAAAAGCCACTGAACAACAAAGTGGACAGAAGGATATCTGTGAGGTTATCCTGCCACTGTCCTTGCACGTGCCAGTAAATGGAGCTTGGTAACAAGCATGATAGTTATCTATCCATGAGCCAAACAGCATGGGCGCCCTCCTACTGAGGCTAGTCTTGCTACTTCCAGGGACTTACACAGCCTGTCATCACCGATGCTTACCGAACACTTACTGTGATGCCATCCCTCAAGCAAATTGGCAGCCACTTCATTGCAAGTTGATAATGTCAGAATCCCGCTACACCAGAAGATGTGATTTGTTCTTATTGCATTGACACATATTCTAAGAATGGCTTTGCCATTTGACCAACAGTGTCTTGGATAGAACCATTCTCCTGGGCTCAGAGTAGCTGTATGGGATCCTGTGTGATATCACTATGGGCCAAAAGAGGCGCTTTACAGTGAGATGGGTGTGGTAGTGGGCACAGGACCATAGGACTTGGTACTTCTGCCATGTGCCCGTCTCTCAAAAGCTGCAGATCTTTGGAATGGCTTTGTGAAGGTTCATGTAGGTGCCAGCTTTATAATGACACTGGTGGGGTTGAGGCACTGGTGAAGGCACAGCATGCTATTTAAACTAACGGCTACTTTTTACTGCTGTGTCCCCAGTGACTAAAATACACGGATCTGAAAACCCAGAGCTGACAGGAGAGTTGGTCCTTCTCACTGCCACTCCTGGTGACCCACTTGAAGCATTTGTACATCCTGTCCCTGCATCATTAGGATTCAGTGAATCTGGTTCCACAGGAGGAGAATACCTCAAATAGGGGGGAAAGTAAGGACTCTTCTTACCCTAAAGTGTGGCCTGTTCAGGGTCATTTTGGGTTCCTTATCCCAGCATGCCAGCAGACAAGAAATGATTAAACTATCAGGAGAAATCAAATCTAACCTCATGAGCAGTTACTGTTTCTGCAACATCGTGGGGCCAGAAAGGAGTGTGCCTGAAATGCAGGAGGGTCGTTTGGGGTACTGCTTGTTGCTTGTGTGTACAGAGATAACCAGGAATGGGCAATTGTCTCAACCACTGGCTGACAAAGTTACAGTAACCAGGAGTCCAGCCCCTCTGGGATAATGGCTTGTCCTATCCCACCAGGAAGGCAAAATGCAGCAGAAATGCTGAATGAGCAAGAGGAGAATTTAGAACTGGTAGTAGGAGAGCAATAGGATGAATATCAATTACAACTCAGAACCAACTGCAGCAGCAAAAACTTTAGTTTGTTTCACTAACCCTGCAGTTGTCTTTTTTTTTTTTTAAATAAATAACAGTCAGCCACCATTTGGAAGAAACAGGGAGGACACTGTCATCTTAACCAAGCCTGAGAAGATCTGAGTCACACATGGGGTTCCCTGTAGCAGCTGTTGTCAGCTCTCTGTGCAGATCCCCTGAGCACTTACCATTCCAGTGCATACCAATAGCATCCCTGCACCTGGATCTCTCCCTCTGAACTTTCCAGAAGCACTGGGGAAGCTATGCGCCCAGAAGTGGCCATCAGCCAATGACCCAGAAGTGTTGGAGGACTTGTACTCAGCTTTTTCATCCTCAGGTAAGATAACTCTCCAACCTGTTCTGTATTTTCTACCAGAGGTCCCCAGCAGGAGTTTCCAACGGATGTCACCTGCCTAATATCATACATTTCATTGGCTTTCTTCCCCCCCCCCACTCCCCGCCAGCCTCATTTCCTCACATGCTTCTCAGCACAACCTGGGATCATCTCCCAAGTAAACTACTTGTTCTCAAATGTTTGGCTCAGGCTTGGCTTTGGTGAGGGCATAATCTAAAACACATTCTTCCTCCTGACTCCAATATATTCTTCTTCCTTGGTCTCACTGTCTTGTGATTCTGCCTGTTTAGCTTATGTTCTAGGCTCCCTCAGAGACTACCTTTTTTGCCCCTAGTGGAGGCAACTTCTGGAACCTCCCTCCTTTTAGGTCACTTTGCAGACCCCACTGCAAGTTTCTCGTGGATGAATGAGACCAGGACTCACTGTTCCTCAGCAGGTGTTAGGGAAGCCTCCTGTATCACTAGTGTACAGATTAACCTCACCCAGAAGGCTAAGGAAACCTTGTGTAGCTGATCTTGAACCCAGGCCTGTAGTTGCCCAAGTTCCAGGTCTGTGAATTCTCTGCTGCTGTTCAAAGAAAATGGCATGAATCAAAGAGGTGGGCTCCTCCTGGACAACAGCATGCCTAGGAGAGGGTGTGATCTCAGATATGATCTCTTGCCAATGCAGTCTTCCTGTACTGGTAATCCTCTCCAAGATCCAGATACTCCCCCCAAATCAGCAAAATCCATCAAGCTAGTCACTGTTTCCTTCACAAGAGCCTCTGGAGAGCTAATCCCTTATAAAAACACTTCCTTTCCTTTGGGGGAGCAAACACACTCCCATTACTTTCATTCAACATGTTACTGAAAGTTCTAATCAGAGAAATAAAGCAAGAAAAAGAAGTAAAGGGATCCGAGTAAGAAAGAAAGAAGTTAGATTGTCTCTGTTTGCAGATGACATAATCTTATATATAGAAAACTATGAAGACTCCTCAAAAAATTTGTTTGAAAATAAAAAAATTCAGTAAAGTTGCAGGATACCAAATCAATATACAAAAATCAGTAGCATTTCTATACACTAACATGACTAACTATGAACTGTCTGAAAAAATCAAGAAAACAATTCCATTCCTAGTAGCTACAAAAAATAAAATAAAATATGTAGGAATCAATTTAACCAAGGAGGTAAAAAAGCTGTACAATGAAAACTATAAAATATTCATAGAAGAAATTAGAGAAGACACAAATAAATGAAAAGATAGTCCATGTTCATGGACGGAAGAATTTATTTGGCTATATTACCCAATCTCAAATAGGCAACAATCTTGAACAAAAAGAACAAAGCTGAACACATCATACTATGTGATTTTAAAATATCCTACAAAACTATTGCAATCAAAACAGCATGGTACTGGCATAAAACAGACATGTAGGACTCTCAAATAAAATTGAGAGCCTGGTCAACTGATTTTCAACAAAAATACTAACAATGGGGAAAGGAAAGTCTCTTAGATAAATGGCGTTGGAGAAACTAGATATTCACATGCCAAAGAATTCAAATGAATTCTTCTCTCCTACCATATACAAAAATCAACTCAAAATAAAGACTTCAATGTAAGGCCTAAAACTGTAAAACTACTAGAATAAAACATAGAGGAAAGCTTCTTAACATAGGTTTTATTAGCAAGATATTTTTGGATCGGATCCCCACAGAACATGCAACAAAAGCAAAAATAGACAAATGAGATTATATCAAACTAAAAAGCTCCTGCAAGGAAAACAATCAGCAGAGTAAAGAAACAACTTTCAGAAAATTTTTGCAAACCATTCATCTGATCAAGGGCTAATATTGAAAATATACAAGGAACTAAAATAACTCAATGGCAAAAAAAAAAATTATTTAAATGGGCAAAGGACCCAGATAGACATTTCTCAAAAAGAAGACATACAAATGGTCAACAGATACATAAAAAAAAAAATGTTCAACATCACCAGTCATCAGGGAAATGCAAATCAAAACCACAATGAGACATCATCTCACATCTATTAGGATGTTTTTTATAAAAAGACAAAAAATTATGAGTATGAGAAAAGATGTGAGAAAGATGGGAACATTTGTACACTGTTGGTCAGAATACAAAATAATATAGCCATTATTAAAAAAAACTGTCAGAAGGTTCTTCAATGAATTAAAAATAGGCAACACCTATAGCTCAGTGGGTAGGGCAGCTGCCACATATACCAAGCCTGGTGGGTTAGAACCTCGCCCGGGCCAGCTAAACAACAATGACAACTGCAACAAAAAGATAGCCAGGCATTGTGGCAGGCACCTATAGTCCTAGCTACTTGGGAGGCTGAAGCAAGAGAATCACGTAAACCCAAGAATTTGAGGTTGCTATGAGCTGTAACACCACCACACTCTACCAAGGGTGACATAGTGAGACTCTGTCTCAAAAATAATAGCAATAATAATAATCAAAAATAGACTAGCAATACCACTTCTGGGTATATATCCAAAGCATTTAAAATCAGTACGTCAAAGACATGAAGGCTATGTTAACCAGTTGGATGAAAGTATTTCAAATTGTATACAGAAACAGTACACTGTATCCCATGATAGTATTAATGTACACTGCTATGGTTTAATTTAAAAAAAAAAATCAGTATGTCAAAGAGACATCTGCACTTCCATGTTCATTATAGCCCTACTCACAATAGTCAAAATACGGGATCAACCTAAGTGGCCATCAGCAGATGAATGGATACAGTAAATATGGTATATGTGTATATGCATGCACATACAGTGGAATACTATTCAGCCTTTAAAAGAAGGCTATACTTGAGGCAACACAAAGGAATGTGGAGGATGTTATGCTAAGAGAAATAAGCCAGATACTGCAACATGAATAATTGTGTAGAATCTCATTTTACGTAGAATCTGAAAAAGTCAAACTCATAGAAGCAGAGAGTAGAATGGTGATTCCCAAAGGCTGGGGCAGGGGGGACAGGGGAAGAGGACAGGGAGTTATTTATCAAAGGGTTCAAAATTTTTATTAGGATGAGGAAGTTCTGGAGCCCTATTGTGCAGCACAGTGACTACAGTTACTAATAATGTATTGTATCCTTGACAATTGCTGAGAGTGGATTTGGTGGGATTGCAAACTAATACAGCCTCTATGGAAAGAAGTATGGAGAATCCTCAGAAAGCTCGAAATAGACCTTCCATTTGATCCCACACTCCCATTTCTAGGTATCTACTTAAAAGAAAGAAAATCATCTTATCATAAGGACATTTGCACTGGACAGTTTGTCACAGATAAATTTATATAATCATCAAATGTGGAATCAACCTAAGTGCCTGTCAACCCAGAAATGGATTGGAGAACATTCTCCTTAGTAAAATATCACAAGAATGGAAAAGCAAATATCCAACGTATTCAATACTAATGTGAAACCAGTAGACGAACTAATACGTGCCCACACAAGAGAAAAACTCAATTTAACTCAAGTTGGGGGAAGTGGGGGGGGGGGAATGAGGAGAGAAGTGGACTGGTGTGCTCCCCCCTAATGGACACAATGTAAAGGTATACAGCACACCTCCTGTGTGCGGAGCACAACTATAATAGGGACCTTATCTAACAAACGCAAATATTGTAACCTAACCATTTGTATTCATTAACCTCGTGTTAATCTGAAATGTTAAAGAAGAATAATTTTTTTAGAAGATTATGAATTCTCTTAGCTGGGCATCGTAGTGGGAGTCTATAGTCCCAGCTACTCAGAAGATTGAGGCAAGAGGTTCTCTTGAGCCCAGGAGTTTGAGCTCACACAACCTTTCTGTGAGCTGGGTTGATGTGATAGCACTCTACCCAAGGCAACAGAGTGAGAATCTATCCAAGAAGGAAGGAAGGAGGGAGGGAGGGAGGGAGGAAAGGGGAGGGGAGTGGAGGAGAGGGGAAGGGAGGGAAGGGAAGGGAAGGGAAGGGAAGGGAAGGAAAGAAGGAACATAGATCATGAATTCTCAAAGGAGAAATCTCAAACACCATGACACTTGGGTTAAGTTGATATATTGGGGTCTCAGGGCCTTCAAGGCGTCCCTGAAATCACACCACTTAGACAGCTGCCATCTCATCTGTACCTAAAGCACGTGGGAGAGCCTTTGAGAACTCTCAGCGCGTGAGCCCCAGAAATGGAAGATGCTCCTACCCTAAATCAATCACAGAGGGAAGAGGATAGAGACCCTCTGGTAAATGGAGGAAAGACCCAGCCAGACATTAAAGGAAGAAAGGATCAAAGAACAGGTGCCCAGGTAAGGGCTCAAAAGAAGAGAGGATGGGGGAGAAGCTATCCATACCCAAGTGCAGACAAACAAACCCTGCACACGCACACAATCAAAGGGAAAGCGTCAGCGGGGACCACAAATGAAATTTAAAGTTGTTATGGCAACCAGAACAGGTGGGTGGGCACTTATGCCCACTGAATTTACAAAATTAAAGTAAGCATTGCATTTGCTAGCTAATTAAATAATGCCTTCTAAATATTTCTAATCCCCCCAGCCATCAAGCATGAAGGAGGGCAGAGAATTGCAGATCCCAAGCTCTCGTTCATTTATTCTGGGGTCTGGAAACATTCCTCATCGGGCGCTATGGAAGTAGGGAGAAGGTGGGGGTGCTGGGGAGGGGGATGGGGCAGCTTGAGGACATCCCTTTCCTAACCTTGAGCCAAAGCTCATTTCAGGCAGAGAACGAGCAAAGCGCAGCACTCTGCCCAGAGCCTCCCAGGAGAGGAAGGGGTAGGACAAGGCAAGGTCAGCCCTACAGTGTGTCCTAGGCCTAGGTCATCATGTGGTCTCCTGCCCCTCACCCCAAACCAGAACTGCAACAAAGAGAAAGTGGGTGACAGTTGGGTCCCAAGGGTTTTACAGAGACCAGAGCCCCAGTCCTCTGTAAAGACATTGCGAAGCAAATAAGGCCACTAGCTGGAGGAAACAATTTTCTTTTTGGTGTGTGTGGAGGTGGGGTGGGTATTGGTTCTTTGAAAAATGAAAGGAAAAGAAACCTCTACAAGGAATAAGATGCGCCATCTTAGCTGGTCTTCCCTAGGGAAATAAATTACACATAACACTGTATACAAACACGGCTCCAGACACAAACCCAGCTGGCTGAACGGGGGCACTTGTCTCCCTGGGGAAATAAATTCCAACATCTATATATCTCTATCTATAGATACATGCACAGAAAAGGTCATACCGTGTCTCCTTCAGTGCTCCTTTCACTTGAAATTAAACAATAATTGTTTCAGTGTTTAGTCCCCAGCAAAGAGAAACCAGCGGTGCAGTAGCTCACCTAAACACACCGGCCACACGGGGTTTCTTGTTATGCCCGTGGGCAAAGTAAGGGAGGGTGCAGAGGTCCAGGATGCAGGAGCGTGTGTGATGTGGGCATCCCGGGAGGCCCCCAGTGCAAAGAATCCAGCCAGGAGCGGGGACTTCTGAGTGGCCCCAGAGGCAGCTGAAACTGCTCCAGTATTTCCTGTTTCCGTGTTAGTGGTGGTGACGGGTGGGGGTGGGGGTGTGGATCTGTGGGAATTTACGTGTTTGCCCCCCCAAGGCAGGACAGATCCTCAGCTTTTCTTTCACAACTGAAACTAGCCTGCTTGCAACTGTGTAGGTCCCACTGAATTCACGTGAAAGCTTTGGACAAAAGTAATCTCAGTTTACAGATGAGAGACTGAAGTCCAGAACTGGGGACAAAAATGAATATAAGCTCCATGCGGGCAGCATAACGTTCCTTTTGCTTACTGTCATGAACAGTACCTGGCACGTGAGGAAAGAAGTAGGGAGTAAAGAGGGAGGGAACACTGGGCATCTCTCCCTGTCCCTGTTTTCTCTGCCAAACCAGAGTGTCACATGCAGGAGCCACGGCAAGGTTGTGCTTAGATTCTGAATGGAGTCAGAAGGGTGGCCGAGGGGGCATTAGAGCGTGGTGCAGGGTTCCATCCAAGCTGGAGGGCTCTTTCCTCTCCCGTTCACAGAACCACTTCCTCTGAGACCCCTGCGCATGAACCTCCCCTATCACCTCCCAAATCACCCTCCCTTCTGGAATTCCTCCTGCGTTTGTGTGCTGCCCGGTCGGAGCTTTATGAGGCCCTTCCCTTTCTCTCCCACGCAAGCTTACACCTCACCAGACTGCCGGTTGGCTATTTGTGGGTGTGCATACGCACGTATCCACTTTGTCTCTCCGGCAAGCATGCAGGCATATGTCTGCATATGTCTGGGACAGTGCTGTGTGCACAGAAAGGCGTCAGCAAACGCTTGACGGGTTGACAGCTGATGCATGAACCAGCAGAAGCCCTGGGGATTTCCAGGGGGCAGGAGTCAGGCCCAGGAAGAGTGTGTGGGAAAGCCGATTCCGGCTCTGCAATGGGTGTCTGCTCCAATCTGACACTTTAAACAGCATCCGGTACATCCAGATTTGCAGCCTGGTTTTAAAGGCATCCTAGTCATTTCTGCCTCAGCTCAGGAATCCCTCCAGGTTCACGTTCAGTGTGCAAGTCTAACCTTCCCTGGCAAAGGCTGCCCCATCTGGCTCCTCTTCTCACAGAGCCCTGGTTCACCTTGGACCTGGGAATCATGGGATGAGGTCTCCAGAGGTTGCCTCCATGACTCCACAAGCTGACACCTGGGTCAAGCCTCTGTGCTGTGCCTGGAAACCAGGATTCAGTCAGACTGGCGCCTCAAAGCCCCCAGTCTCTGTGTCCTGGGGAGCAAAGACCATCAGGACATAGGTCCCTCAGAGCTGGGAAATGGGAGCAGCACCATGACCTTGGAGCCTAGGCCCAAACTGAGCAGCCCTCTGAGCCCCAGTCAGTAACCCCAATGCCTGCTGGATCAGCTGTCCTTGTCAGAACTGGCCAGCCAAGTCAGCCCTGCCTGTGTCCTGGTGAGGCGGGGCTGCTCTCAGCCTGCCACTGGCATGCTTGTTCTGGTCAAGCTCTGTCCTTCCCTATCAGCTCTGGCCCAAGTCCCCAGGGAAGGAGAAAGGAGAGGTCAAGACTAGAGGAGATGTCACTTCCGTGAAGTCCAGCATCAAAGACAAAGGAGAGGGTCTTCCATGACAAGCTCTAACCCTTTCATCACTGCCTCTCCTCCCTTCCTGGTTCATGGGGCAGGGAGAGAGGCAGTATACACAGAACAGGAGGAACAGGGCAGTGTATCGGTTGCACACAGACAACTTGATATGGGCCAAACCCATGGTTGTGCCTCATGACAGACCTGGACTAAACGTGAGTAGTGGGAGGTCCACTAATCCCATTAACTCTGTGTATCTGCTCTGTGCCTGAACAAGCGTGGCCCAGCCCCTACCTCACAGGGCTCCCTCTCTAGTAAAAGATTGTTCTTGACAATTCTGCATAGCAGGTGCTTTGACAGGGAAAGATGAGATGCAGTAGGACCCACGTGGGGAGGGCACAGGAATACAGACTCCTCGGACAGCTTTCCCTCCAAATCAAGCAGGCAGTCAGACACCCAACAATGCGGTGTGAGGTCTGCTCATGGAGCACACACCTGGGTCTAAGTTCCAGCTGTGTGATCTTGGGTGTGTCACTTACCTTTTCTGTGCCCTAATATCCCTCCATAAAATGGAGATAAAAGTACCTAAGTCAGAGGGGTTGTTGCAAGAATTAAACGAGAAAGTGAATATATGAACGCACCAAACACAAAATAAGCTCTCAGTCAAGGTCAGTTGTTATCATTGCCGTTGTTAACAGCATTGTGTCCACTACTAACTACTCATAGGGATCATAGCAATAGTAATGGTAGGCAGCCTGGGTGGCGGAGTAAGGGCCAGGGGGAGGGACCAGGGGGAGCAAGGGGGGAAGAAGAGGTCCTACCTAGCAATGCTCCTAGGAGGAAATGCCATCAATTCATTCAGGTGAGGACTGTCCCATGGTGCCTGGCACCATGGGCTGCCATGCTTATTAACTGAGTGGGTGAAAGTAGGATCCCAGGACACGAACTGGCCACGGCCACAGGAACACAGATAAGCAGGCCCGAGCCCCATGGCCTGAGAAGAGGAAAAGGTTTTCCTTCCGCATCTGGCAGGAGGCTCAGGTATGTTTTTCTATAAATCCCTCTCGACCCCAATAAGAAGCAGCAGGAAAAACAGGCAGAGGAATAAGGGGGGACTGGGTCACCATGGGGAACAGTGGGAAGAATCCCATACCCAGCACCAGGCCTGACCCCCAGGGGGCTGCCATGAGTGGGAGAAAAGGCCCTGTCTCCCAGCCTCATGCTGTGCCCAAATGGGATGTAAAGGACAATCCCATGAGGTCAGCAGATGGGACAGAGGATGCCTCAGGGCAAAGGCTGGAACACAAGGCCAGTCGTGTTTCCCCAGAGTCAAAGCCACCACGCCACTCCCCCCACCCTAGCCCCACGGCCAGGAAGAATTGGCCGCTTTGTGCTCCCCAGCCAGAGGTCATGGGGCACCTCTTCCAAGGCTCTATTTATGTGGGGCTTGGACCCAGGGCTTCCTGCTAGCCAGGACAGCCTGGCTCAACGGAGCCCATTGTTCATCGTGGGGGCAGAAGTAGAGGCTGACTGGGGGGGGGGGCCTCAGGACCGTCATTTGAACCCCTCTGTCCTGCAGCCTTATGTTGTGGCCTCACTTGGGAAGCATCCATGAGCTGCTTCTGGGGGCTTCCGAGCTACAGGCTTTCTCCCATCAGCAGTCAGGGGACACCCACAAATATACCCCCCCCCCGTTGTGTTAGAACTGAGAACAAAAGTGCCTTACTGGCCCCCACACTTCATGCCTCCTACCAAACCCTCATTTAGATTTTCAGTAGCCCTGGGAAGGAGTTGTCAGGACTCCAGTTCTCGCCCCGCAACAACTGTGTATTGCCTTGCTTGTCTGAGCTGGTGCTGTCACTCAAGTTCCTCCTGCATTAACCCCACCATGGCTGTAACCCACCAGCTCCTACCTCCAACCTCTATCACAAAGCCATCCCCTATACTAGCCTTGAAGGCCAGACTAGACTTTGTCTTAGCTCTGCCTTTTGGCCTTTGCCCAGCAGGGTGACCTCTAGCCCATTCACATGAAGCAATCATTCTCAACATCCCTCTTCCCACTTTGAGTATTAGGAGCACCCCCTTTCTTCCTTGGGAGCATCCATTTGGGGAAGATGAATCGTGTGGCTAACCCCCCATATGGGCTACCCTCAGGAGCTCCTACCTGCTCCTTGCCTGTAGAGAAACCTCAAGCCCAAGTGGCACCCTTCCAGGGATGGTCATTCTCACCATGCCCAGCCACACTGGGGAGCAAGAAGCAGAGGGCAGGCTCGATCCCATTGAGTAAATGAGAAGACTTGAGCCAGAGACAATGTGAACTGCTCAACTCACTGAATCTCTTAGCAGCAGGACTCAAACTATGCAAATCCTACACCAGATGTTTTCACCAAACCAAGACATTTTCCTGACCACATAACCCACCATACCTCACATGCAGGCTGCACTACCCACGTGGGGCTTACCTCCCTGCATGTCAATGCTCTTGCATTGTTTCATATATAATGGGTTCTCTTAATAGCTGAAGATGTTAACAAATGGAAAAACATACCACGCTCATGGCTGGTAAGAATCAACATTGTTAAAAGGTCCATACTACCCAAAGCAATCTACAGATTTAATGCAATCCTTATAAAAGCACCACTGTCATAATTTAAAGACCTTGAAAAAATAGGGCTTCATTTTACATGGAATCAGGAAAAATCTCAAATAGCCAATACATTACTCCAAACAAATCATGAGGTGTCATGTTACCAGGCTTCAGGCTATACTATAAATCTATAGGGATCAAAACAGCATGGTACTGGCACAAAAACAGAGAGGTAGATTTATGGAACAGAATAGAGAACAAAGAGATGAACCGAGCTGCTTATTGTCATTTGATCTTTGATAAGCCTATCAAAAACATCCAGTGGGGGAAAGACTCCCTATTTAACAAATGGTCACTGGCTGGTGACCTGTTGAAGACTGAAACTGGACTCCACCTTTCACCATTAACAAAAATTGATTCTCATGTACCCATCAACCCATGAATGGATTAACAAATTGTGGTATGTGTACACCATGGAATACTATGCAACCATAAAAAAGATGAAGATTTCACATCTTTTACGTTTACCTGGATGGAGTTAGAACATATACTTCTTAGTAAAGTATCTCAAGAATGGAAGAAAAAGTATTCAATGTACTCAGCCCTACTATGAAACTAATTTGTAGCTTTCATATAAAAGCTATAATCTAATTATAGCCCAAGAATATGGGGAAAGGGGAGAGGGAGAGGAGGGGAGGGGGAGGGTGGGTGGAGAGAGGGTGATTGGTGGGACCACACCTATGGTTCATCTTTCAAGGGTACATGTGAATCTTTCTAAATGTAGAATATAAATGTCTTAACACAATTTTTAAAAGTTTCCAACATACTCAATACTACTATGAAATCAATACGTAATCACCTACACATTCAGACAAATGGTAAAACATAACTATAGTCCAGAAAGTATAAGGGAAGAAGAGAGAGAGGGAGGGAGGGAGGGAGGGAGGAGGCAGGAGAAGGGAAGGTATTTGGGGGGACCTCATCTAATGTGCATAATTCAATGGTACATTTTAAAACTATTAAGAAAAGAGTATAATTCTCTTGCCACAACAAACAAGTAAGCGAGGTGATAGATGTGTTAATCAGTTTGATGTAAGCATTTCACATTGTATATCAAATCAGTACACTGTGCCCCATAAATGCATCAATGTACACAGTTATGATTTAATTTTTAAAAAAATAAAATCTAGGGGTACAAGTGAAACTCTCTAAGAGTAGAACCAGAATGTTTTAAAATTATAACTGAGAAAATGACATGAAGGCTGTGTTGATCAGTTTGATGGAAGTATTTCAGATTGCATGTGAAAACCCCACACTGTACCCCAGAAGCGTATTAATGTACATAGTTATCATTCAATAAAAAAATTAAAAAAAAAATATTGAGTGGGGAAAAGATTCCCTATTTAACAAATGGTGCTGGGCTAACTGGATGGGGTCCTGTAGAAGACTGAAACTAGACCCACACCTTTCACCGTTAACTAAGATGGACTCTCACTGGATTAAAGATTTAAACTTAAGACATGAAACCATGAGAATACTAGAAGAAAGTGTAGGGAAAACACTTGAAGAAATCGACTTGGGTGAAAATTTTATGAGGAGGACCCCT